>JBANCX010000176.1:0-22291 GCA_037040065.1 Dettopsomyia nigrovittata
AAAAAACAGAAAAAAGAAAATGTGAAACAAGAACCAAAACAAAGTGTTCAATGTTTCCGTTTCAAATTCTATGGAAGAAGACATTTGGCCAGAGAAGACAAGCTGAGAGGAGCACAGGCACTGGCACAAGGCCCCAAAGGTCTGCGTTAATGTGGCCACAAAACAGATTCAGATTCAGAACCAGACTTTTAGACCCAAAACTGCGAAAGTCTTTAGAGACCCAGACAAATGCCATGGCCAACTTGGAGCATTGTGAATGGAGAACTTTGCTGACTTAGCGGACGCGTTAACAATTGTTCTGACCATTCGTTGTTTTCTTTGCTTTTTTTTTTATTTTTTTTTTGCTTTTTTGTTTTTTGGCCTAAAAACAAGTTCGGTATTTTGCTTTAACAGACCGCCAGAAGTAACCCAGACAATGTTCAGACAATGGGAAAGAAATTAATAGAATAGAATACAAAAATTTAATCATAAAATTTAATAAAATTGTGATGAAAAAAAATAATATAATTTATTGGATTTTAATGATATTAAACATTTTATTATTAAATTATATTGCATTTGAATATTAAATTTAATTTTTTGATAATAATCCAAATTATATATGAATTATTTTATATATTTTTATTGGAACAGAAATGAGAAGAATTTCATGGAATCGTTAAATAAATTCCCTTTTCTTTAAATAGCTATAATCTACGTATCAAAATAAAATATTAAAATTTTAATAAAACATTGAATTATTAACAAAATTAACAATTGTGAAATATATTTATAATTTAAGTCATATTATATTCTTTATCGATTTTTTTCCATTTATTGAAAAAATATATAAAATCTATAAATCTTTTTAATAAAATATCAATTTTTGAAGATTTCAGAATAATAATAATATAATAAACTTATCCCACTGTGCTGCAGCGTTTCCCTGGGCCTCGTAGCAGAGCTGGCGATTGTGCCGCAGATAAAGGCACTTGCGCATTACAACTGCTCGAGCAGACCATTCGCATCCACGTCCACGTCCATGTCCAGCAGCTAACCAGCGAGGCCAGACACAAGCGACAAGCAACAACAGCAAGAGCAACAACAACAACAATACTAACATCTTGGCAACAACATACGGAAATAGTGCAAGAGAATTAACAATTCATTTTATTGTTAAATATGCCAGTTGGAAGGCAGGCGGTTCTAAGTACGAAGTTTTGGCCTGGCTAACAAGCCTTGTCCGCATCTGCATCTGTTGTGGCAGTCTGCTCCCACAGCTGCCCCTTGGGGGCAGCAGTCGTTGGGTGCTCATAGTTAATAATGCGATAATTTCATTTTCATTCAAAGCAAATCGAAACGCAGCAAGGGCTACCGGATTACGAGGCAAAGCAGAACAGTGCGGAGGCTGAGTCTGTTTATGCTGGCGTGTTGCAGCAACATGTTGCAATGTTGTTTTTGTTGTTGCTGTAGCTGCTGCTGCATGCGCAAAATTTAAATTATGTTGTTTTGTCGCATGTTTTTTGTTTTGTTGTTTCTTTCGCTTCAACCGCGCTTTTGTCGCCGTTGTTGTCGTTTTTCGTTCGTTGTTGCAGCGAGGGCTTTAAACATTATCAATGAATAAATGAAAATGTCTTTTGTCGATGGAAAATTGTCGTGTTTTGCTGCATGCGGCATGCAACTGCAACAACATTTAACGTCTTCTTTCTGGCTTTAAGTCGCTGTTTTATGTCACAGTCAACTGTCATTTGTACATTGAATGCGCAGAGAGTCAGGCTTACATATAGATACATGCTACTCCTGCTGCTGCTGCTGCTGCCCGGCGATATGTTCAATTTGCATAAAATCACAGGAAGCACTTAGGATTAATAGGTCGCTGCAACAAATGCAACAGCCAATTGCCAGTGCCAAGTGATTTAACAATCGTGTTGGGTTAAACATGTGTTTAGCCCCCATTTAGGGCCACAGGTGACTACAATTTTTGATCAATTTGCTTACCTTTTATGCTGTTTGTAATCCATAAATCCCGCTCATTCAGCTTATCCAATTTGCAATGGTAATCCAATAAATAATCCAATAAATCCAACTGCAAAAACAAAAAAACAGAGGAAATTGCATTAGTTAACTCAATTTGAATTTCCTCTAACTAAGAACCGAACCAAATAATCATGCGCATGCACCCTATGTATTCCCAAACGCCCTCTAGCGGCAGTTCTTTGAAGTAGCTGTATAGATGTTTATCTTCACCATACACAATAAAAAATGTCTTATATTGAGTCAAATATTCATATGAATATTTATTATATTCGGTTTTATGCTCGCATTTGAGGAATTTATATTAATATAAGACTTATTATACAATATCCTTCTATAGATATCATATTCAATTTAAGTAGGTATTTAAGAAAAAGATATTTATTTATTATTATTGTTGAACAAAGTTAAATAAATATGGTTCCTATTCTATTTATATATATTTATATCCATTAGAAAAATGGAAAAGGGGTATCAGAGTTTTGTGATAATGTATGTAACAGGCATAAGGAGACATATCCGACCCTATAAAGTATATATATTCTTGATCAGCATTAACATCCGAGTCGATTTAGCCCTGTTCGTTTGACCGTCTGTATGTATGAACGCGTCAATCTCAGAGACTATAAGAGCTACAGAAACCAAATTTGGTATCCATGTTCGTGTATATCGCGCACAGTACAGTATTAATTTATTGGTTTCACCCCACCACCTCTTCAAATCGAAAAAAAAAACATTTACAGGTGCTTTTTTTCACTCGGAATATATAATACTGAGGTTATGACTGACCGATCTGCATCAAAAAAATTTCATATGACATGCCCACAACTCCCAAATCAAAAATTCCGAATAATAGGTGCAATTTATCACATGTGACCTTGACGTTCAGTAAAAGTAATTCTTATCATAATATCTATCTACTGTACTAATTATTTTACAATCCGATCAGAATTGCAGGTTTTATAGAACAAACAAGTATGCCATTGGTCGTTGCAAGTTGATAGCCCCGACGTCGACATCGCTAGTAGCAGGGCACACTCGACTAGAGCTTCCTTATTTGTTTTTTGAGAACTTAAGTCAACAACATAACGTTGACTTTCTTCGGAATGCTTGTCGATATAACTTGATATAACTTTCTTTTTAAGTTGTGTTCACAATTATTTTAAATGAAAAGAATTGTAAAAGTAAGAAATATTCATCACATGCAATTCTTTATATAATGAATGCACCAAATTTTTGAATATTTCCCCAATAGCTTCTATAGTTTTTTCGAAGACTAATGAATTGGGATTGTACATTTAGTTATATTATAGTATTTATAATGAAACTTTATTCAATTTTATAAAAAATTCGCTTACAAGATTCTTAATCTTAAAATACACATTTTTACAAGATCAATATTGTTTTCAACCAACTTACAACAATTGAAAGCTTTGAGCTCGTTCGCATATGTTGTTATCGCTGCAATTATTTCGATATCCATTTAGAGTTTAGCTTGAAACAGAAAAAGGCGAAATAAAAAAAAACTGCTTGCTCGAACTGCTGACATTTTCCCACCTTTTAATGTCAGCGCCCGGTGCGCAAAAAACTACGACCCGTTGGCCCATGGCCACAGCCAAAGCCAAAGCCATTGCCAATGTTTAAAGCCAATATCCGACTGGGTCTGCCAGCGGGACTGTCAGGTTGGCTGCTGTCATATCCTTTTGCGGCAGAGTTAGCCGCACAAATACAACTGAAAAATTTTTGAGCGGGCCTCTCATTCATTTGCGCCAAATGTCATTATTGTTGCTCGTTTGTTGTTGCTGCTGCTGGAAGCGGCTTCTTTCCCAACTTTGTTGTACAGTGCTTGGGTCTTTTGTAAGACTCCCTCGTTAAACAGATTATTTTCACACCCGTCTTGGAGTGTCGTCGCGGTCGCAGTCGTTGTTGTTGTTGTTACTGCCAATTTGGTATAGCCAACTGGGGACACACTAGCACTCTACAGGCAGGCGTTAATAATGCGATTTCAATGCAATTGCTGGCCAAATTCAAAGGTTTTGGCCTGAAAGTGCAAAGTATTTGCAACAATATGAAAGCGACAGCCGCTGCACAACAACACCTCGCGAGTGACACATGTATGCACTTGGTTTAGACACAGAATTCAAGTTTGAATCCTCAAAAACCAGACCCGGAGCATAATCCAACCAACAATGGGGACTGTGGATGCCATCACAATCATTGGCATCGCTTATTTTCTTCCTTATTTTTTTTTGCTTTGCTGTTAATTGCAAATGATCGTGAATGGTTTGCCCTCAATGCTTGCAACAATTGTGAATTGACAAGTATCTAAGTCTATTGTAAGGCAGAATGACTATCGATAATCGGCAACGTCAGCGATAGTTTATCGCAAACTATCGATTGTATATTGATTGGAACATATGTGTACATACATGTGAAATTACAAAAATTATAAGTTCTTTAGTAATATTCCAATAATTATTTAGCGAACAAGTTAGCAGACTTGAGCACGCTCCACTTCGAGGTAACCGACTATCAGGTCCGAAGCAGAAATGCGAAAATAATATTCAAATTCAATGCAAGCGAGATTCTATAAAAAAAATCTTCAGAACAAAATAGAATTATTTTTACAGATGTAAGAGATTAACTCAAGACTATTTTAACATAAAATACATAGAAATATGTACTTAGTTCCTTACCAAAATCAATACCAATTTATTTTAAATTCGTTCTCTATCTTAACCCATTTTCGATCTAAAAACATTGTCCTATAGAAAATCATTTAATATCCCATTTGAGAGGATTATATCTTGATCTATAGATATATAAAGGTCTATCTGCAAATTTATCGATCAGCAAATGGGTTTTTATTAATATTTCTTTGATTTACCATATAATTCGACACAATCTATTTGAATAGAATAGCTTCATCAAATCAAAATAATAGAGTATAAGTTTATAAGAGTTTTTTCGAAATACTGTAAAATTTACTTTCTTTCTCTTGAATAAATACTTTTTTTTTCAATCTCTGTTTAGCCTTTGTAAACGATCTTCACCTACTTTTAGTTAAAAGAGAAAGTGTTTCTAGTTTCTTTATAAATGCTCAATAGTATCTACCTAACCATGGATCTATCTAATATCTATAAATATTCCTATACTATATTGTACTCGTATCTATTGATCTCTCAATATCAATTAGAAATCGTCAAGCGCTTATGATCGTACATGCTCTAGGGCACGTTTGTACATACAGAGAAGTATAATGCAAAAATTTGAATACCCTTGGAATGTGTGTGGTGTCTGTGTGAGGTGAAAGAAGGGGTAATGCCACCTAGGCGTAACACTATCCAAATTTATATGCATATTTACTACTAAGTGTATATGTGTGCGTTTGTGTGTATGTATTTTATGGTGATTTGCTGTGATGGCAGGAGCGCCAAAATATTTGCGTTATTGAGCGAAGAGGGAAGTGCGGTTTGGCAAATGGTCTAATAGACTATACGACTGATGGATGGATTGATGGACTGTTATATGGTTTGGCGTTGACAGATTTCAAAGCAGCTCACGCCCAACATCAAAACATCCATAAATATTTTTGTCGTTTACGCTGGCCCGGGTCGAATTTATGGCCGTGAGTCGTAAAAAAATCGTAAAAAGCTTCGAAAATTTTTAATATTGTTGTTGTTTTTCGAGTCTTTTTTCTTTATTTTATTTTTCTTGGTGATGCAGCGTCGTTAAATTAAAGGCGAAAATAGTTTTTGGCCGTCTAACTCTGAGCTCTGTGACAAAAATAACTAATTAATTGGGACTTCAACTTCTGGGTGGCCCCTCGTTGCTATATAGTATGGGGTACTATATGTTATTTATTTATTTTTGATTTATGCAAAACGCGAAATGGCGCTAATCAGAGGCATTTGCATGCGCAGTCGCAGCTCCCCATAAGTATTTGTCTGTTTTTCTTTTTTTTTTTTTCATTTTTGCTTAATTTTTGCAATGTTTAAAAATAGAGAATCGAGCCAAACGCAAAAAATGTATTTTTAATTAAATTGAGTTCGTCGAATTGCGAATTGTGCGCACATTTTGAAAGCCACTGGAATGTGAAGTGTGCGTTTGAACGCCAGATGGCGTTTTGCTGGACGGCCATCTAGCGGCGGTTAGTTGTAAACAGACGTCAAGGTCCTGTGCAAGCATAAAACAGGATTTTTTGTAGTGTTGAATAAAGCTTTTACGAAGGATATTCATGTGTAGTTCGAAAAGTCGCCGCTTGAGCGCTGTTGAAAATATCCTTTGTCCTTTTGTTGAAATTATAGCTTTGAAATACCAGAATGAAAAGGAAATTTTGAAAATATAAATGTACCTTTTGGGACATTTATAGGGTATGTATGAAATTTATAAATTAAGTATATTAGATGAAATGTTCAACATTTCCTATTAAAAAGTTGAATAAATTCAAACTCTTAAATAGATTAAAGATAATTAAGATATTAAATGTTTTGGATTTTTAAATGTACTATAATTTTGATTGACTTGAGCTTATAATTGGAGCACCGTACGCTTGAAACAACGAAATTCGTTAACTCTATAAAATAATAAGAATATTATATTATTTAAAAATGTTTGGAACGAAACTTTACCAATTTTTTTCTGCAGCTTACATCTCTGTTCATAGTCATGAACATTTTTTGCGTTACTAAGGTTTCTTCCAAGTTTATTACGTATTTAATAGATATATTCAAATATACGTCTTATCTTAATTAACTTTAATCGCTAAATTATTTTATATATTATAATTACATTAAAAACAAAATTATTATTTTTAATTTTGCCAGTCAAAATATGCAAAATATAAATAAAAAATGTTGAGTGCATTTTTTTATAAACTATAAAAACAATTAAAAAATGTTATAAATAGAATAATGTTGAAGCAAAAGACCAGCTGCTAGCATTCTTATATCAGACCTAACCCATCAAGAAATACGAAAAATAATTTCCTAGTTTAAAAAACAAAAACAAAAAAACTAAATGTACGAGTAAGCGTACTGGAGACCACACAGTAACATCAAAGATTATAAATATCCAAAAAATATAAATAAAAAAGAAAAATAAAAACAAAAGGGAAACACAAGTAATGCCAAATGTGAAGTATAAAGACAATAAAAAAAAAAACAGAAAAAGCACAAAATGTAAGGCAATAAAAATGAACTTCCCTTTAATTTAATGGTTGCGCCGACACTTAATAAACAATAATCATAATCATGATGATGATGATCATCATCATCAGAGTCAGAGACAGAGGGTAAGTTGACTTAAGAGTATCAGTCGATGTACGAGTAGTACGAGTATAATACAAACCAAGTGCCGGTAACTTCATTTAGTTGTGGTAGCATTTTGACAATGTCGAGTCCAAAGAGTAAACCAACGAGATTTGCATTTTGATGAATTGCAGGCGAGAAACCGAAGAGATGGCTCGACATATAGCTACTACCTGTAAGTCATTTTAGTGACACTATCTGATGTATAAGCCGGGGGCAGTTAGGGCGGATCAGAAACATACATAAATGTACATACATATGTATAGTATATAAAGCCATGTATTTTTCGCTCTGTGTTTGTGTGACTTGAAATTTAAATTAACCTCTTGTTTGCGGTTCTGTTTTTTGTCTGTTGGCCGAGGGTAATTATTTTTGTCATCTTTTGTTAAGCAAAAAAATAGAAATACGAATAAAAATATTTTAGTCGACAGCAAGATAGCCTGTACCCAGGTACCACACATATGTACATACTATAAATAATTATTTTCAATATACCATATGATGTATAATGTTACATATTTTTGCACTATTTCATCATACCCTTCGCATACATTATACAGGGTATAAAAACTGAAATATTTTTCTGTTACTTGTCTTTCGCCTTTGGCTGCCATACTGAGTTATTGTACAAATTAAAATGAACGATGTGTCGGGAAGGTCGCAGCGGCTATAGCTTTTGTTGTCGTAGCGCCAACCCCGACCCCCAAAAACCAAACCCAAAACCTCAGACATAGCCAAAGCTAGAGCTGTAGCTATAGCTATAGTCAAAGTCAGAGCAACACATCACACGTCAAACTTGACTTCAATTTTTTCTAGCTTGTCGGACATGATGTGACTATGAGCTCCATGCCATGAATCTCATCGTGTTCAAGCTGGTCGTGTGATCGCGATAAGAATTAGCGCTCTACTATGCGAAGCGGTCGGTTGAGATGAAAAGCGAAATATTGGCTAAAAAAATAAAAATGTTGTATTTGGCTAGTATGAGTTGTTGGTAGTAGTAGTAACTGTAAGTGATTACTTTACATGGCCAACAACGTTCAACAATGGAATGGCAGCGAACTTGACACTTGCATTGGCTCCAAGTGACCCGTGTCCAAGCAGTAATATCTTGATGTTCATCTAATCTAAATTCATAAGTTGACATGGAACACAATGGCGGCATTCAACGATTGTCCGTGTATGTATGTGTGCGTGAGTGATTGCCATTATTTGGCTAAGCCACTTGCCCAAGGCGTGGGATGATATCAACTGACGGATTCACAATCAATTTGACCATCTTGATTTATATACGAGTACTTTCTACACTACTAAGCCAAAAAAGGGTTAAAAGATTTCTTACAAAACAAACTAAAAATTTATTTAATTTACCTTGATCTAAATTTTGGAATGATTAATTTGGATGCATATGATAGGGATATATACTCGTTCTTGTATGATATGAACTAACTAAACCGAAATTTTAAGAAAATAGATCAGACAAATGGACAAAAATATATTTTTTGGAGGGCCTACAATGAATTAAGTATTATTTCTGAAGTTATATCTGTGATCCATATTGGTTAATCTAGATTCTAGATACGGATTTTGTTGTCTGAAAACCGCTGATCTAGAGAGGTGGTGCCCTAATTGCGAACTGCGTACCACGCGCGTCGTAAACTTTAATTTCTGCAGGGTCTCAGTCGGCACACTCATTGTGTATCGAACTTCGTAAATACTGCGAAGAGAGCGTTCGGCTACAGCAACACTGATGCTCAATAATCAATCGCGCACTCAGTTGCTGTTCTGCGTTCAATGAGACAGGAGAGATCCGACGGATCTTACGCGCGTAGTTTTATTCAGACAGAATGGTTGACTTAAACTGAATATTTTTTAATAAATTTTTATTTAGAATCTGGATGGTTATTTTGGGAATAATGACCGCAAATATGAAGTTTCTATTTTTTTTTTTCAAACTGATTTAATATTATTCAGTACGCAATAAATACTAAAATATAGAAAACAAATAAATTCATACATATATTCATTTAAATTTATCATATTTTCTTTACAAAGACTTCTATTCGAGTCCATACAAATACATACTTTAAAGCTACAATATGAAATAAACTAAAACATTTATTTGTAGGCTCCATTCAACTCGGAACATTTTCAATTTCTGCTTGGCTTCAATTGAGACTTGGAATTGCCATAAATTGCATCTGCGACATTTGTATATATATGTACATGTGAGTGTGGGTAGGAAATTACATATATATATATGTGTGTGTGTGTGTGAGTTAAAGTTTGTGTAGGTGTTGGAATTGGAGTTCAGTTGAAAATTGCTTGAATGAAGTTAGTTCATTTAACTTGAAGTTATGACGCGCCAGAAATTTGCAGACAATGTCTGACAGAGTCTCCAAATATTTTAGTTGAACTCGAGGGCGACAACAACAAGTGTACTTGTGTGTGTGTGCATGTAATTGTATGCGTACTTGGTTTGAATTTTGAATGACCTTGGCATAGAGGAAATGGCAAAAAGCATTATTTAAACTTTACAAGCCGACAACTGGGAAGACCAAGCATATGTATGTACATAAACATAGTGCACAGTGTACATACATATGTACATATATTTATTACGTATTCAACAGTGATGCAACTTCAAAAAAAACAGAACAAAATAAAATCAGGACAAATAAAAAAAGCTAACTTTAAAAAAAAAAAGTCAAAACAAATCATTTATTTACTTTTTAAACTAGCCATAAAAGGCTAAATTTAATTAAAAACTAATTCAAGATGTTGGCGATCTTTCTATTAATTTAATTCGATTTCTTACTGTCTCGAGAGTAACATTATGTATGTGCAGTGAATATTTTGAAACATTTTTAGACTCTCAAATATATAAAACAGAATAGATTTCTCTAAAATATGGCTAAAATAGCAACACTAGAATTAAAGTTAAGGGTTTATTATGGCAATGAATGAATGAGGCATGTTTCAAACAGCTCTGCTACCAATTTGCTGAACTCAATCAGTACACGGCAGCCCATTAGAGACTCATCGCTCCAGGGGGGGGCGGCAAAATGTAGCCAAAGGGGTGTGCCCTTTCCAACGTATGTATCTATATGAGTGTGTGTGTTGCCTCTGCGTGTATTTTGCTAATTTACTAGACAGAAATGCGCCTTTAACCCACCAAGCTCATTTATTATATAAAACAACAACAACAACAACGACAACAACATCAGTACACGGCAGGAAAAACCGAGCTGGAGACAAGCTGAAGCTGCTGCACAGGAGTTACGAGCCAGTTGCAAGGCTCACAGCCAGGTCAGAGCCACAGGAGTTGTACTCACTGCCACCACCACTCCTGGAGCACACACACACACACACTGCCTGAACCCTTTTTTCATCCTGTGACACATGTGTGTGTGTGGCATCCAAGGAGTCCACTACCGCAGGGTGGCAGAGTGGAAAAATCGTGTTAATTTAAAGGCAAAGCAAGAACAGAGATTTTTGATGTAACCATTTCATATGAGTTTATAATTACTGAAATTAGTTTTTCCGCTTTTGCGTTTCCTGATTTCCTTTTGTTATATCCTTTTTGTCATGCCTACATACATATGTACATACTTTTATTCTATATACTATAGAGGATTTATGGATACAAAAATGACTGCAATATGAATCATATTTCAGTTGACAGTTGCTACCGTTGCAGGGAATTCAAATATAAATTATTATTGAAAAACTAAGAAATTCATTAAATGTAAAAGAGTTTTCATAAAGAAAAGTAATTTAATATTTGATAAATAAACATATATATTATAATACTTTATTATATTAATAAGAATAAAATAATTCTTTAGTTTCTTTAATTGATATAGGTTCATGAGAGAACAAATTTATTTATTGAAAAATAATTAATTAAGGAATTATATTTTTTATAACTGATTAGTTATTTAATCTTGAAAATTTGTATTGAATTACTTTTAAATATTCTTTAAAAAATTTCTATTGTATTTAAAATTCCATAAAATAATTAGTAAATCGGGTTCCTTATATCCAAAAATGATATTAATTTTTATGTTAATTTGGAAAATATATTTTTATGTTTATTAGTATTATTATTATTTGATACACATTTGAAATAATAAATTTATAATTTTGATAAATAATAGTTTGTTATTTCCCTCCTTTTGTAAGCCTTTTTGATATAACTCTTTATAAAACCAATTACCACGCCCTTCTACTATACATATGCATTGGTCAGTTTATTTTTCAGTCTTTTCGGTTTTACGCAAAATTTAATAAAATATTTAAATGCAATTAACAAAAGCAAGGCATGAAAATCAGAACTGAACGAGGCCAGCAGCAACAAAAAAAGAAAAAAAAACTTTTGTCAAATCAACTTCCTTCCGTTCTGGTTGCAGAAAATGAAAAATTTCATATAAAATTAACCCTGCTGGCAGGATTTTTTAACCCACCCCGGACCGGCGTTGCATGTGTAAAAAAATAACCCCAAAGAGCACGCCTTGTGGCACTGGCTGGCTGGGTCGGATGTCTACTACGTTGAAGGGCCGCCGGACAGCGCCCGAGGCAGACAATGTGGCAACAAATTTGTATGTAAATGTATGCAAAAGTAATTAATCATAGTCGCACATGCACGCACACATACAGACACACAAAGACAAAGAGAGAGAGAGACAGAGAGAGAGAGAGACAGAGAGAGAGAGACAGAGAGAGAGTGGACAGGACAGGCAATGCGGACATTACACAGACAAGGATACACTGATCAAAACATTCGCGCTCTCTTTTTATTGCTTTGCTATTGCTAAGGTGCAAGTCAACTTATATAAAGGTTAACTTCATTTTTATGTTATTACAACTGTCGACATTGTGCAGGAATTGGGCACTTTAGGCAACGCATAAGGTTCCACTCGAAATATAGGGTATTTGATAGTTCGATAGTTTTGGGCACTCGTAACACGATTATGATCCATTGATGTTATAATTAAGATTTCGATAGGAGAACATTGGTTATAAGAAAGGTATTCAAAAAAATTTGTATTTTCATGATTTACAAACTTAGTTATTTACATAAAATCTTTATAATATTTATAAAACACATATTTTGTTCAATTTTCAAAAAATAGTGTTGGGAAATATTATTTGGATTTGATACGCGCACATCTCTAGTGTCAAGTGCCCGGATATTGAAATACGATGCGATAGCCAAGAAAATCGTTGCCTTAAATCCAACTAAGACCAAATTCAAATTCAAATACAAAATGGGAATTAGGAATCGGAATCCTTGGCCAAGAGGCAACAGAACACGTGGACGGTCATGCGGCCATTTGCCCCTGCAACAGGGTTGGTGCCAGCGATAAGGTTGGCGGCCATGATACAAACGCTTAGTGCTGCACGTTGATAGCGGCCAACAACAGATGTGGCATGCTGCATGGAGTAGGGGGTTAGAATATCAGAAGAGAGCAGAGCAGAGCAGAGGAGAGCACAGCAGACAATGGCAACGGCTGCAGCGATGGCAACGCTGCTGCTGCTGCTGTTGTTGATGATGGTGGTGGTGGAAAATGAGAAGCAAAACGGCGTTGCCCTCAACAAGGCAAAGCAGAGAGCTCACACAAACACACACACACAAACATATACACATATATATATATATATATAGACTGTGAGCGAAAGAGTGAGAGAGGCAACACGGGCAATGTCGGAGTGTTTCAGCTTTTTGGTACGTTCATAAATCATCGCTGAGACGACACCATGTTAAATTGGAACTTTTCCCATACATAAATAGAATGGGCTGAGAAGCAACAAAAAAAAAAAAACAAAAAATAAAATAAAATTATATACAAAAATTTATGTATACTATATAAAAATATGTATATACATAAATATACTTAGTATATATACTTTATGTGTTTTTAAATACATTTTTATTCCATTTAATTATGTGTTGTATTTAGGCGCTTGTAAAGAAATTTTTCAACACTAATTTAATCGATAAATTATAATTTGTATTTTATTATTATTATTTAAATAATTGAATGTTTTAATTTTTTTTTATTGTTTTATATTTTATAATAATATATATAATTATAATTTAATAATAATGAGTTTATAAAGGATGAATTACACTGACATAATTGAATGTTTAGTATACTTTTAATGTAATTTAATTAAAAAATAATAGGTTATTTTATTTATTTATTATATTTTATATTTATTTTATTTTATATGATTTTAAATAATGATTCTATTTATTTGTATATGTTTTTATATTATCTATGTATATATAATTGTATCATACACTCAATGTCTCGAGTTTTTGGAAGAAATAATAATAAATATATGAAAAATGTAAAATAATATATTTTAAACATATTAATGTTTAATTAATTAAAGAAGTAATTTGTAATATTTATAATTTTATTTAACTCAAAGACCTTAACATATTTTGTTGAAGAAGTATATTTAATACTTTAATTATATTTATACCCTTATTTTATATAAACAATATGCTTTATTTATAAAATATATATTTTTGTATTTAATATTATTTTAAAGTCTTTGATGCAATGTCTCTTAAGTCGTTAATAAAAAGATTTGTTTAAAAATAAAAAATATAAATAATTATTTGGCACTATACTCGTACATATGCCTGAAAGCAGAAGCCCATTATTATTTTCGAAATTAAAAGTATTTTTTTTTTTTTACAAATTTTAATTTAAATGTGTGTTTATGTGTGGCGGCAATTGTGTCTAAAAGTACAAACAGCAGCAACAAAATTTTCATTCAGATACAAAATGCACAAATGCAAATGCAATTAAGTAGTATGTACATAAATATATGTATATATATGCTATATACAATATATATATACTATATATGTATACATACATGTACATATGTGTCTCTCTCTTTTGTACACTTGACTGTTTCGTGGCCAAAAAGCCATAATTTTCCAATTAAGCGAAAATGAGCGATTTATTTGCCATGAAATCAGTGAGAATCGCCGATAAAAATCTCTTCATTCTGTTTGCTGCTGCGGGAACCAGGGACCCAAATGCTGCTCTTGTTGCTATTGCTATTATTATTATTGTTGTTGTTGTTGTTTTTTTTGTGTTTTTTCTTTTTTTTTCGCTTTGGTTGCAGAAAGTGCAACACGAAAAATGTTTGCCGCTGTTGCAATTATTTATTATGCGCATGGCAATGGCCAGCGAGTATCTGTGGAGGTGTGGCAAAGGGGCAGTAGCAGCGCAACAGCAGCTGCTGTGGGTGGATGTCTATATAGTACATATGTATATACATATGTATGAAAGTGTGTGCCACTTAACCCCCAGGCCAAGCATTCGCTGTGTCAACATAAGAGCAGCGACGCGTCGTCTCTGTTGCCACAGCAGCGGGATTTTAAAATTCCATGCCCCCGGAACGGTGTCTGTATTATTATTCTTGTTGTTGTCTTTTTCCGCTGAGCTTTTGCTTTGCTTTTTTTTATTGTTGTCCAGCAGCAGCGGCTGCTGTTGCTGCGACTTCAAGTGGAAAATTGCTGAATATACACACGGATGTTGATATACCCAATAAATTGAACAAGTCTAAAGGGTATATTGCCCATAATGAAGACTTTTTTAATCATTTTAATACAATTGATATGCAAAACTATAGAATTTCCATGAAGATGTTAGAGTATGTAAGTGTCGGATGATGGCCATATCATTACAATTAAATAAACGAGACTTTCAGTTTTGTTCTAGTAATCTGCTTGCTTTATTAAGCTCCTTTCGTTGGCATGTCTTGTCCGTTCCAAAGTATACAAACGAATAAGAACGATGAATGCATAGGCAAGCCGATCTCGCTGTCATTTTTTTCTCTTTAAACAAAGCGATTGTAGCTTTTGCAGATTTGGTCTAATTTCGCAATCTGAGTAAGTTTGGTATATTAAAATAAATGTAATATACAATTTTAAGTCTTTTAAATACGATATATTGAACAAAATAAAATATTTTTTGTATTCTTGGGTATTTTAAGCGCCATTTTATTGATCAAGCTGGCTTAAGATTTTAATTTTTTCTACTTGTATAGTCTAATACTCTATATTTTACTTTTCTTGAGCTGAAGTATGTGATACAGGGTGTCTGTTAGTCAGTCACATATTTTATTTCTTGTTGTTATTACATTTACGTTGTGCGCTTGAAAAAAAATCACTTTGAAAAAATTCCCAATCGGTTATAGTCAGTTTGACTAGCGCGTGGTTGGGCTAGATGACAACCCTTGTTGAGTTCAACGATTTCTTAGTCTAGGGTTGTCAATGCTGCTCTCGAAAAAAGAGGAAAAGTCTTCAATTGCGTGCTCCGTAAACAGGTGTAGGCTAAACTATTTAACACCTGTTAGAGTTAAAAGTGTTGCCATGTGCTAATTAAAAATGCAAAAGGCTACTAAAAAAAAACACGCCAAATGTTGCAGTTGCATGTCTGTAAAATCAGCGGCAAAACACCCTACGTTTTGCCAGCATTTTGTTGCTTTTTTTTGTTACCAATTTCAGGGTAACTTTGCATATTTTGGCCAAAGCAACTAATTCAATTGTGAGCAGTAACTAAAGTTGTAAGCTCACCAGTTCACTATTGCTATTCCTGTCTTGGCTCATTTATCAACACCTTTTCACTCGTCCATTTCCGCTGCTGGAACGAACGCAACGAACGCTGTACAACACAGGTGCCAAATACAATTTGTGTTGCATTTTTAATTTGTGGCGCCCCAACAGGGATCTGACTTCGACTCGTGTCTGGGCTGTAAATGGAAATGATTGTTGTTGTTGTTTTGTTTCTTTCTTCCTCCTTTTTATTTTATTTTCGGGTGAAGTTCAAGTTGGCCGTTAAGTGTTGAAATGTTTATGGTCTGCGCTTGTTTTGTTGTGGCATCGATGCTGCACAAATGACTTAATTTTTGTTGCACTGTTAAAGTGTTGACTTCTTCTTGTTTTCATTAAAAAGAACCGAATAACATTTTAATCAAGTGAGTATTGTAAATATAGGAAACCTGGTAAAATAATTATACTTTTATTTAACTTAAATTTCTTTAATTTTTGGTTGAGAAAATTCTGTTTAATAAAGTAAATATTTTATCTAATATTATAAAATATAAGCAAAATAAATTAAATTGTTTTTTATAATTTAAATAAATTAATTAAAATTTTTGCAGTATTTGAAGCAACAAGTAAAATTTTGCATTTACATTTTTTTCAAAGGATTCCTATTGGATACGTCATAATTCTCATTTTTTCCTATTATATGATTATTCAGATTTTTAGAGTTTCGTATAAATATGTAGGTATATTCCTATATAGTTTTTCTGTTTTGTTTTTCAATTTGAAGTGCAATTTGCATTGGCGCCAGCTTATATAGTATATGAACACGGACTGTCGATGTTCCGGGCACGCTCTCTCATAAAAGAGTGGACCAAAAGGAAAAAAATGGGAAAAGAACAGAGAAGCAGATGCAGAATCATAGACAGAATGAGAATCAGAATCAGAGTCACAGCGAGAGTGCCAGAGTAGTGCAGGAGCTGGAAAATGCGGGCCAGGGCCATAAATTAAACGCATTTTCCATGTGCCTGGCTACAGACTACAGCGTAGTATATAGTGGAGTTGGGTGCTGCAGCACACCCGGCCGGTACTCCTTCTGACCTGCCCCCAAAAAATTTCCATTTATTTCATTTTTATTTCTGTTAATTTGGCCATGTGATATGAAAACGTGGAACACGGAGTCAGGTTAAAAATATGCAGCATATGAGGAAATGCACACAAATTTATGAAAAATTAATTTTGAAATCGTTAATTGAGTGTTTATTGCGACTGAACTCAGTGAGCGCGACGCCGGCGCCCAAATAGTACTATATGAATATGAAAATAATGTGAATAAATGTGAAAGCTCATTAAATGTGCAAGATTTATGCCGAGCAACCAAAATTGCAAACGCATCGTTGTATTATGTATAAATTAAATATATTATTATGCTTTTCATACCCTTTGGCATGCACTAAATCAACCAGACAATATCGATAACAGAATTAAAAAAATAGCTTTATATATAAATATTATATCGAACTACTTATCGATTATATATCATATCATACCGATATACGATAGAGATAAATTAAATTTTGAACATCTCATTTGTCAGTTAAATTGTTCTTATTTTGTATCGATAAATTATCGATATTTTTGAATTGTTTCAGTTAAATCGTTTCTCAGTTAAATAAACCAACAGCAGTTTCAAATTGCAAAATGGGGCAAATGTCATCGATTATATATCATATCATATCGATATACGATATACGATACAGGTAAATTTAATTGATCGATGGATTTGACAAACATCTCATTAGTCAATTAAATGGTTTTTCATCGATAAAATATCGATATTTTTCAATCGCTATGCATACCTTAGGCAATTAGCTACTATAAATCTCAGTTAAACGAACCAACAACAATTTCAAATTGCAAAACGTGGCAAATGTCAGTCAAAGTCGCTAACAATTTGCATACGAACCTAAATCATTTTGTTTAGACTTTGAGTATTCAACTGAGTGTGAGTATGAGTGTGTGCTGTGTGTTGTTGTCGATATGTAGTGTGCACATAACAAGACTAAATAATATTTCTCACATAAATTCACACTTTAACCAATTTGCATGCAATCTGCGGGGGTGAAATCAACCCCAGTTTTGCTTGAACACCCTTTCTCCATAACCATAAATACAAACATAACAACCCATACCGCATTCTGATGACTGCGCTGCGCAGACAGCGATGCAGTGCAACGCCCCCGGTTGCCATTGTCAGGCTCACGGAACTGCCCTATTCGCCTAACTCCCCTCCCAAAAAGAGAGTGTGTGCGTGTGTGAGAGAGAGAGAGAGAGAGAGTGTGTGTGGGGGACAAGTGTTTTTTTTTTTGTTTTTACTGCATTCACTTGCAACTTGCAGCGCGAACTTTTGCATATTTAATCGACGCCTGCGACGGCGAAACTGCACGAGTGAGTGAATGAGTTTGAATGAACTCACCATGACCAACAACAAAAGCTGCCCAAGAGCCTCCAACTCTCCTTCTTCTACTTTCTACCCGTGCTCAACTCGGCGATAAACGAATGCATTTCAACGCAATGAGCAAAAGAAAGGGCCAACAAAATGTGAAACAAATGTTAAATGCAAATATATACATACACACATATACATACATACGTGTATAAATGTATGCATATACGACATACATATGCACATATATATGTATATATGTGTGTCGGTGATTTTTTGAATGCACAGTGGTTAAATGATATTATGAATATAGAAAATAATTTGAATGACTTAAAAATATATTTTAGTTATTTTCCTTTATAAAATTGAACATTATGTAGATTTAGTGATCTTGTGTGACTAAATCCTCAAAATTAGGGTAAATTAAATTTTTTTAATTTCTGTATTTTATTTGACCCTGAGTTAAGTTTTTTTATTTGAATAACAACTGCTTAATTGAATTAAGGTAATTCACAATAGTTTTAATATACATAAATAAATTTAAAAAAAAATTGAATTAATTACAACATTTGGAAAGTAGTAATCGGTTTAATAAGCTTTGTGAACGTACTGTTCAATTGGAAATATATATCAAAGGAGTTTCAGTACGAACACATTTTTTTTGGTTATTGAAATTTATTTGAATTTTCAATATAGAAGTATACAAATTTTAATTGTTATTATTAATATTCGCATTCATATTATCGTTCCTAATTTTTTTAAAAATTAATTTAAATTTTAAATTCATGAGTTACGAGCTCTAAAACACACAACTTATAGCTTCCACAAGAGCTCGTTCGTCAAAACGCTCATGGCTCATGAGGAATTTATTTATTATTTATTCTTAAGCCATTCTTAAGCCATTTTATTTAAGAATGATTCACATTGGTTAAAGTTAACCTTTAACCTGGATAAATGTTTATTTTTCGATTTCCATTAAGTATTCCAATTGAAGTGTTGAATATATTAGTATTGTGTTAATTCATTTTATGTTTATATTATTTAAAAAATGAATAAATGTTGAAATACAAATTTCAAAACTTTCTTAAGGTATATTTTACTACTTTTATTTTATTTAAACGACACCACTGTGCATATTTCTTTCTCAATGAACTGTTAGTCAAACCTCTTGATGTTCCTACAAGGGAACTATGCCACCTAGTAACCCACCTAGCCTAACCTAACCTATGCTTGTATCCATTATTTGGCTTTCCTCCTAGAACTAAACTATTCTAGGCCTTTGGAGTTCAATCCTGTGAAATTTTAGAACTTAAATCAAATGGTGACTAAACGAGAATTTCCTTTTTAAATTAATAAACCCAAAGCAGTGTAAGGACATGGGCTCTACAACCGGCTAGGGGCGCTCAGACTTACCCGTTTACTGAACTCATAAATTTTGAGAAAAACTTTTTGACATGTTGCAGTTTTTTATGGTCGAGAAAAGTTTTTTTCTCGCCTTTTTAGCTGGCTAACGAACTCAAAATCCGAAAATCCAGCTGGCAATGTTTTGGTTTTTTTAATGGGCCAACTTACTCAGATGTTTAATATTATTATTAATTAATTGCAGTCATATATTTTGGCAGCAACTTACCTGTAAATAAATAAAAATATATTAAAATATTTATTAGAAAATTTATTGAAAAAAAGTTTAAATTATTTATTAGAAAATTTAGTAAATTAACTATAAATGACCTTCTGCAATTACAAACTATTGTCATTATATTATGAAAATCGATTAAACAAAGTTTCGAATAGGACATTAAATAGTTCACTCTTTTTCAAATAAATACTCGATAAATATATATTCGTTTCGAGCCCTTGCATTCATAGGCAGTTCAACTACCCTGAAGTCAGTTAGTTGGCTAGATTGTTGGCCAGGATACGGATACGGGTTAGCGTTGCGACAGCAGCGCAAGCCAGGGCCACATACTGCAGCTGATAGACATCATGCTCAACCCTGTGACTAACTCAAACCAGAGTGAGACAGCAAGAGAGGGTAGATTGTTGAGTTTTGAAGACAGAATGGAATGGTTGGGCGAACTGCTGGTATGTCTGATGGTATGCCATGCAGTCAAGCAGCACATGTCCTGGCCAAGTGTTTTAATTATAAAAATGAGATATCGCTGATATCCTCAAGCGGGACATAGCCAAAGGGCATGGCTAAGGTCGCCCTAGCAGAGACCCAAACCCAAACAAATATAAAAACCAAACCAACCGAGTTGGCTCCACTACAAGATACCCTGTTTTCAGACAGTTATATATGATAAAGTTGTTTAGACTTGTTATTCGATGATAAACCTATATCGACATGACTCTTGATATAAATAAATTACTTGTACGATTTTCATCTTTATATTACGTACATTCGTACAATTTGATCATACCCTTTTGCCCCATTTTCAATGGCAAGAAAAGAACTCCCGCGTTCGCATTCAATGCGAAACTATGCGAAACGCGTGGCAGTTGCGCGTCTGCTGTTTGCCCCTCGGCTCTGGTGGCAGGAAGCATGTGTTATGGCCATACGGAGTGAGTGAGTGACTTTCTGTGTCTCTGTGGCAAAGCCTTAGGTCTTATCAACAAATGCTGTGGGTCTTATCAATGGCACAAACCCAAAGACAACGACAGGCAATTTAAATGTTGCAGACGAACGCTTGTCAAAGGCAAAACAACAATAGGAATAGAAAGCAGCAAAAATAAAAAGGGAAACAGCGCCAGTCTGGGCGACTCCAAGTTTGAGTCCTGTCGATAGGATACGATACCGCAAGCGGATTCCATTTGGCATTTATTCATTCATGCGTTGCACATTCGCATTCGCATTCGTTGCGATAAAAACGAGCAGATAACTCTGCTACGAGGATGTGGCTCAATGTTGAATATCTGATTCAGTACGCCCCGTAAACAACCCGCTTGCGTAACCAGCCACTTTGCTTATTTATTAGAACCAGCTCTTGTCTGATGATTTTTCTAGAGTTATACCGCTGACATGGCAATGTCAGGGTAATGCTTTTCGAAGGGTAGTTCCTTTAAGGAACGACTTTTGTTTGTCCTTCAATTATAGCAATATATATAGATAAAATGGCATACTTTATATGAAACATAACATATATTCATATGATATAATTAAAATATACAAAACTGGAATATTTTCTAATATTTATTCAAAACTATATGAGTTGTTTTTAAAATATAAATCAAGACTTTGTTTTGAAACTTTCATTATATTTGAAAATTAAACTTTTTAGTTGTTTTAAATATTTTTTTTTTATAAGTACTTCCTTATCTATGATTCCATCTAGGAGCTTTTATAATTATTGATCATTAAAGAATTTATAATAATTTTTTTCTTTGCAATTAAATGTATTATTATTCATGAACCTTTTTTCTATATTTTATATTCTTAAAAAAATACTGCAAATATAATTTATTTATTTTATTCATCAAATAAATAAGAGTATTTTCATATGATATCATTAAATTAAGAAAACCAAAATATTTTTTTCTTAATCGTTTAATTAAATTTAAATTTTAGTTGTTTTGGAAGTTTATGTATAAAGTTTTTCTAGGTGATTCCTCTATGATGATTCGACAAAAGAATTGTTTTATATTTTTAAAATAATTTAATAATATTTATTTTTTAATTCAACGTAATTTTCTTTTTAATTCAATTTCTAATTCATTAAAAATAATTTTTAAAAATAACTTTAAACATATTTTAATAATTTCTATGATGATTCATGTAAATAACATTTATTCATGATTTTATTCATTTAATAATAATTTTTTATTCATATTTTTCTAGTACACATAAATAATAATCAATATTGATATTTAATTTGTTTTAATTGTTTTTCTATTTCGATGCTAAAAGTAATTGAACATTACTTAATAAATTTAGTGAGATTTTTATAA
>JBANCX010000177.1:0-27490 GCA_037040065.1 Dettopsomyia nigrovittata
GTAGTATGTACTCTGGGGACTTTCAACAAGCTTGTAAGCGATTATTTGTATAGCTTAAATGGTTAATTGGTATGGCAAAATATAGAAAACAAATGGAAGTATGTATATGTGTATAAATATTGATATTGCTTATTTCCTTTATTTTCAATACTGAAATAACCTTCTTCTTCTTAACCCTTTAGTAAATTTACAAAAATTTCCACAATAAAGCAAATAAACAAAATAAATACAAAACATTGCCAAACCAACAAACAACAACAACAACAACAAAAAAAGGAAGAACGAAGAAAAACAACTTCAAATCCTTATGTAAAAAAGAAAAGAAAAAAAGGGACGAAGTAGCTTACGAAACTTGCTGACATATGCAGCATACTTTCAGGGGCTGTACTGCTTACTACTCGAAAGTGGATCGATGACTACGATACAGAAGAAATTCACAAGTTTTCAAGTACACCCAACACGACACATACGCAATTTTTTGTTTGCCTGTTGCCAATTTGGAGGCGCCTCAAGTGAGCAGCTGGAAAAGTTTAAACACCTGACAAAGCCCCAAAGAAACTGAGTAAACATACATACAAGTATAACATGCGTACACGCCCTCTAACATGCTGCCTAATAGTAGCTAGAAGCAATCCTCTAAAGCTTCTGTTTTTGTCGTTTTTACTTCGGCAAAATGCAAAAATTTCGCTTGCTGCGGTAATGAAATTTATTAGATCATTATACAGACTGCCTCCGTTCTCCATCGGCCCTATGGCCCGATGCTTGCCTAAATTTTTGTTGACGTTGATTATCATTTTCAAGTTCTGACTTTTCATTTTCAATTTGTGCGCCAGGCTGAGAAAAAAAATGTTTTTTTTTACTTGCTTTGTCTACGCGTCTCTCCTGTTCCATAGCAGGAGCTGTCCTGCTCCTGCTCCTGCTCCGATTTCATTTGTGGGGCGTTACTCTTAGGGCTCAGCGCAATTTGTGGTATTCTTTATTGTGCATGGGGCAATGTACAATGTACAATGTTGCTGTGCTGTGTTGTCGTTTGACTGTGGCATAATTTAACTTAATTTTTGGCACAAAATTGTAATTTGCATTAAGTTTATTGGACTGGGCCCAACCAGAAAAAAAGAAAAAACCTTCAAACTCAATTGCCAGTTACAATGCTCATATCTTTAACTTTAATAAACTCAACATTTTTTTTTTGTTTTGAAGCAGTTGCTTCATCAAATATAAGCCTGTTCTGCTATTGGAAATTTGGAAACTTCCATATTGGTACGCGTACGCGACAAGCCCACAAAATGATGAGCAAATATTACGTATACGACCAAAAGTGAAAGGCAAATAGGTGTGTCAAAGTAAAAAGTTGCATATGCGACAACTTTAAAATGAAATTGACAATACTGTCAAGTAGCTGTCTGCCAGTCTGTCAGTCTGCCAGCCTGTTTATATGTTTGTCTGCTTCTTTCTCTCATCTTTCAACACAACCCCGGAAGTTGTAAGCAAAGAACAACAAAAATTCACAACAAGAAGTTTCGGCCGCATGGGTGTTGAAAATTCCCGCGGGAATTTTCATGCTATGTTGCCTGAGAAATTCGCTTAATAACTTTCGTTGGTGCGTGCTTCAGTCTCAAAAGAAAGCAAGCGGATTTGATGCCCACCCAACCAACAACCAACATCATCCTAATTCTCCTGTTACCCACGCACGCATTGTGGCATTGGCACTCTCTCCACTCCCGCTCACAAAAAAAAAGCAGCAACCAGACAGTAATTTGTTTTAACAGCGCCTTTTAAAGATATTTACAGCCAGGTAGCAAGCCGAGTCTCTCGCATCCTGCCTAACTGCCTTTTGCCCTTGCCTCCTGCTGTGGCCGACGACGACGCCATTTCATAAATTATCCGACACGCGGCGCTAATATGGCGCAACATCCTTGGCAAAGTACAATGTTGTCCAACTCCGTGTCTATCTATCTGTGTGTGTGTGTGTGTGTGTTTGTTCACACGTAACATGAAAGTCAGTCGACGTTTTGGGCATTCTAAAGTTTGTCTTGGCTAATACGGAAATTCTATGTTCAGCTGTTTATGTTTATGCTGTTGCGCCAGCTACACGTGTCTCTTCATACTGGCTACAAGTTGCGCTTGTTGCGCCTCTCAGCCTTTTGCTGGTGACACTTGACAGAAAAAAGAGAGTGAGAGAGTTGTTGCCTGGGAGCAAAATGTGTAGATTTCGAATATACTTGTATTGTAGAGAGATCAGGTATTAATTTAAATAGGTTTAAGAGAAAAGTTTATCTATTCATTGAGCTAATCTCAAGGTTTATCAGTGTTGGCCAATCAACTCCATTTTATAATTAATTAATGGCCAATTTATATGTAAAATTAAGTACTAAAATCATTAAAATTACGATACTTTTATGCAAAAACATAATCATAATAATAATAATAAGTTAACAACTCTATAAACATTTCGTTTTTATTATTATTTTTAATAGAAATTACACTTGTTACATTTTATTTGGCTTGAAACATAGTTAACCTTCAGACACAATCCACGTTTATCCACAATTTATCACGTTTATTTCAACGATTATTAGCTTTAAATTTATTTTCAATTTCAACTGTCATTAAATAATAATTTACGAGCTGACAACAATGGCCAAAAGCTATTTTGGCCCAAATAACAGCTGCAATAGTCGCTGAATTTTCGACAAGTCTTTCAATTTAAAGCGATTTGCTTTGTTGAACCCGAGCTCGAACCTCAACCTGTGCCTGCAACCTGTGCGAAGCACAAGTATCTACGAGTATATATGTATCTATCTGTGTATCTCTATCTGAACTCGACTCGAATGCTGTCAGATACAGTGCGAAGAAACAGACTGCAATAGAAGTCACTTATTGTTGTTGTTCTTCTTCTTCTCTATTGAGTGTATAAGTGGCAAATGAAAAACTTTGACATTTGATTATTTTAAAGCTTAAAAATTATCGTTCAAGTTCAGAATTTTTTTCTTGGCTTGCTTTCCCTCTTTCGCTGTTGTTGTCAAATTATAAACGAATTTATTTTAGATTAATTGCGCGTAAAGTTGCAAACAACAACAACAATAAGAACAACAAACAGTCAGAGAATCAGACAGACAGACATTTAGACAGCCAGAGTAAAGCAACTTAGTCCCGAACCACAAAATTGAGGGTATTTTAAGCACTATGCGGGGTATATTTTGATTACTTTTAAGGGTGTAAGGAGTACTACAAGTGCTACAAGCGTGCAAATGCGCTCATTTTAAATGCGTTGTCTTCGCTTTGAGCATCAAATGGTATTATTTATTATTTTTCCAAGCATTTTCCTAAACCGTTCTGCCACTACCCTCAACTTCATCTCTCTCTCTCTCTCTCTCTCTGTGTTGGCAGACTGTGGTCTGCTTTGCTGTTTGTTGTCTTTTGTTTTATGTTGCGGAAAATAATCGGAAATTTTTCTTACTTATATAATGTTAATAGTTATCTCAACGCGGCCGCCAAACTCCCAAAAGAAAATATATCTCACTCTACTATGTACAACTACCTAAAGATTTCCTCTCTTTCTTCTCTCTATTGCTTGTGCTGCTGCTTCTTCTTCTGCTTCTTCTTCATCTTCTTCTTATATCTTTAGCCCTTGTATGAATGTTTTTTTTTTCATTTGGTTGGCTCGTTGGAAATTGTCATTATGCCGCAAAATGTTGCGCGTCTTGTGGATTTTGCGCTTCAATTCGTCCCGTTTTCGACTAGTCTTAGCCCTTGGATGTCCTGGCTCATACCATGTTGTGACTTGCGTTGGTTATTTGTAATTTATGTAACTATTTCAGTTAATCGAGCGTAATTGATTTTATTTTGAGCTTTTTTATGGCGTTTGGTGGTTGACATTTTTCTCGCTTTCATTTTTGTTTTAGTTTTTTTTTGTTGTTGTTTCTTTTTGCCGAGTTGACTTTGACATTGTGTATGAGCATAGGACAATTTCAAGCGATATATTTTGCTTTATTATTAGCTTATTGCTTAAATTTATTATTTAATATTTCAGTTACATTTTTTTTATTTTTATTTATATATTATTATAATATGTAGACTTAGTTTTAAAGGGTCTAACAATTAGTTATTAAAATTTGTTAAACTTGCGACTTGTTTGGCTGCATTTATTATAAAAAATTGTAGCATACTTTTAGGGCTGATGCGTAAAATGCTTGACCCCGCTTGCTATACTCATACACTTATACATTGTACATATATGCATGCGTGTCTCATGGTCTGTGTGTGTGCGTATATGTGTGTGTAGGGCTGAGCCTGCTACTGTCACAGTGCGATAACGGTATTATGCACATTGACAACAGTCCATTCACACACACACACACACACACAGACAGACAGAGAGACACAAAAGGAGGCGATGGCAATGGCCAACAGAGACCACGCTTAAGCGTCTGGCAAAATGGCAAACCACCGCGAACAGCAGCGCAGTCGATTGGCCAATTTCATTTAACAAATATGTAGGCAACAATAATACACACACACACACACACACGCGTGCACACAGGCATGTGCGCACCCTACTGTTACAGGGTATATCTATATTTGATTAAGTTAAAGAACTTTAATATATAAAAAATGTTTTAATTTTTTACTCGAAAGTGATTTAAGACCAAATAACCAGCAAAACAATTGAAAAACTAATTTCTTTTTTTTGTACTACATATATATTGTTATTGTTTTTATATATATTCTTTTATGTTGCATGATTGCAATATATAACTAATTTATTTTATGAGTAAATCAAATGAATGAAATCGTAATTTCAATTTCAGAGAGACACACACACACAGAGAGTAAAAAGTTATTGAATAATAATTGCCAATGCTCGGTTATATAAAGATTTATCACCAAATACAGACCCAAATGTATGTCAGTTAACTGATTTGAAATTCAATTTTCATGCAGCATCAGTGGCAACAACTAGAAGAAAACCGCATAAAGTTTTTAGTGTTGTTCTCTTAATTTCTAACTCAGCATGTTGTATACATATAACAATGGTTATGCATTTTCCGCTGTCTGACTGCCACACCCAATACCCTATATATACATATAGTATATACCCTTCATTGAATAACATAACTCAAAATTTTCCATTTGCATGCGTTTTGAATATGCAATTCCTCTCTCTATATACACATATTGATTTTTATAGCAAAGAAAGAGCGTATGTGAAAGAGAGAAAGTGTTGGGCAGTGCCCATAGAGCTCTTACTACTTTTATTAAAGTTAATTTACAAAGAAAACATGCGGAAAAAAACACACACAAAACAAAAATTTCAGCTTAAAAATACATTGAAAAAAAACAGGTACAAAAAAAGCCAAAAAAAATATATTAAAAAAGTGATTGCTTTTTTGGTATTGGGCAACATGTTACGCATACTGAAGTGTGCTTCCAGCTGCATTTGCAATTTGCGCGTTTTGGGGCAGCTGTATAAATATATGGCAGCTCTCTCTAGCTCTCGCGCTCTCTAGTGGCATATTAAAGATTATTTAAATATGAAAAACAATTTGAAAAAAATACATTTTCATTGCCAAAATAGGAAATCTTTTGGACGTTATACGATATAAATACTAATTCATTGCACGGAACTGCAAAACGCTCAACAAAATGAACACAAATTAGCCAAATCCTGTGAGTACAAAAAAAAACTGCAGAAAATGGCGTCTAACAAACGAACCATAACCCATAACCACTTACAAATTCTTTTGGGTCAGTCAGACAGACATGGCAATGTTTGAGCCCATTGTCCTACACACCAACATGGCAACAACAACAACAACAACAACAACAATCATCATTTATGTTGCTGCTGCTGGTGGTGGTGGTGGTAACTTAGCCACAAAGTCAGCCAATCAGTAAATTCGCTCGCAGTTTGAGATCCTGAGACTGCTCTTGTACTACGCTACGTATTATTATTAGTATTATATGCTCAGAAGGCCAATCACCAAATCGTGTCTTAACATAATTTTCCCTATGCTACCAAAAATGGTATTTTGTCTTGGACCAAAACAACAATGCTACCAAAAGAAAAGTGTACAAAAAATTACATTTACGTGCTTCCAATGTGTAATTAAGGATTATTTTGTGCTCAAGTGGCTGCCCGTTCTTTCTTGCTCAAGTCCTTTTTTGTTCTTTTTTTCGTTGGCTCTTTGTTGTCTAGGCCCAACAAATCAGTTCAAAAAAAAAAAAAAATAGCTGCTCAGCTGCGTGACTTTCTATGGGATGGCCATAAGCAAAAACCCCGGACGGGGTTTCTTAACTTATGCTCCTCCCTTCTTCACTTTACGGCTGCTGTTGTGTTGTCTCTATAAAAATTGACTAATGACTTTGAAGCTTCAGATTAAAGAGTTTTCCGAAGAGATATTTTAGTTGTTCTTAGTGTAGCCTTAAAGTTGTTTAGTTAAATTAAACTATTTAACAATCCCTAGATGATATTTAAATATAAAATAATATATTTTAAATAATTAGCAGTTTATTTAAAGAGGTTTTATTATATAAATATGACATTGACACAATATTTGATCCTTAAACTATCAATTCATATGCTTATTTGGGGGTTTTATTTAAATGCAGCTTATGCAGTTGCTGTTAGTTGCTGCTCTTGAGCTGGCAGTGGGCTTTCCTTCAGCTGCAGCTGACTGCTGCAAGGACATACACACGTTCAGCTGGCTAACTAAAGTACACATAAGCTTCATGCTGGTGGCAAGCTCAGTAAATCCCATGGCTCGATACCTGATGGTTGCTTGGTTGCTTGCTTGGACATGCAACGGATATACTCTGTGTGTGTGTGTGTGTGTGCGTGAACAATTTGCATTATTCACATGTTAAACATGAATAAAAAGTCTACGGGGACAAAGAATTTAACATGCTTGTAAGACGACAACTATTATTATATATAGAACATAAATAGTCTATAAAATTGTCCTTAAAAACTTGGCCATTGCAAATAGTAGAACACTCTTTGGGGCTATTGTGGCGTACAGCATTACGCAAATTCATTTCAATCTAATCAAGTTGGTCAAACAAGTTTAAATTGATTTCACAAGACCACAAGGAGCTGCAAGACAAGACAGGACAGGACACAAGCAAAAAAAAGGGACATTTTTAACGGACAATTAAAATTTACGCCGCAACGACAATGATAATGAGATTTTTAATAACCTCGTAAAGTACCCAGTTCCCCTGCCGCTTATGCCTGGCAGCTAAGCAGCTAAGCAGCCAAGCCGGCAACCGGTTAACCAGTAACAATGGCCACGGAGTGACTTTCGAGCAAGTTAAGAAAGCCGGAACGACATGCGCGTCGTCGTTCGTTGGCCAAAAGAAGTAGCCAAATAACCGCAAGCAACTCAACAATGTCCAATGTGAGGTAGTTGGCTTCGGTATTTTTTTTCTTTTTTGTGTTATTCTAAATTCTATGGCAAATTTTTCTAGACCCTTCCTCTGGCACTTGGCAGCGCCATTTTTTTTTCTTCTTTCTTGGCAAGAAACGGAAGCGCAAAAGCAACAGCAGAAACAATTAAAAGTTTCCGTTGGCACTTCGACTTCCTGACCATTTTGGCCACGCGACTGCTCTCTAAGCCCTATGATGATGCCACAATCAGCTAATGTATGTATGTACTATATGTGTGTGTGTGTGTGTGTGTGAGTGTGCATAATGCGGCACAGAACGTATAAAAAATAACTAAAAAAAAATTTATTTGTTTGCCGAAAGAAAATAAAAGAAAACTTTTAATATAAAAAACAATTTTAATATCCAATTTACATTATGAGCTGGAGTTAGTTATGCAAAGCTTTTAAGTAGAAAAAGTTAATAAATAATATGAAAAAAAAGCAACACATTTAATACACTTTCTTGGCTAAAAGAACTAACATTATAAAAATTTTAGCGTATATTTGTATTCGTTGTCTATTTAATTGCTTGTCCTCTTCACTTTGTTTGATTCTCTTAGCTGTCATTTAAGCGTGAAATGAGCTACTTTGAAGCGCAAATTAAAAAATTGTCTTACGAAAAAATTCAAGCTAAAAGGCTTAGCTGCTATTTGTTTAGGGCCCGGCACAGCTCAAATACAGCCAAAAGTTAATTTTGTTTGACCAACCTCAACAGATCTGTCAAATAAAATCATTGACAATATTTATTTAAGTCTTAATTACAGCCCACACCTTTCCCCACAATAAATATAATAATAATAATAATAATATATGACTTTAAAGAAATAGATTAAAGACACGCGTCCTGTCGCAATGCAATAGGAAATATGTACTATAAAGAAAGAGAGAAAATTTGAAATATGAAACCAAGTGAAGCGTGTCCTTTTTAATTACCTACTCGAGCAAAGGGCAACAAAATATATATATATATATATAAGTCAGTCAGCAGAGTGAAAGGCAAAAGAAAACAAAGAGGAATAATGTGAAGTTTCAATTGCGGGAGCTGTTGGATGGATGCTCTACCCGTGTCAGCAGAGCCAATGACAGCAGCGCCCTAACCGTTCGGCACTTCATCAAGTCCTGACGGCGTCCAGGATGTTGCTGACAACGGTCTTGAAGCAGTCGCGTAGTCGCAAGGACCAATGCAGTCAGGTCGGCTCGCTCTATCTCTCTCTCTTTCTCTCAGAATTGAAGCGAAGTGCTTAAATTAAGTTAAAAGTACGAGAGACAGGTCGAAAATAAACAGCAAAGTTTAATAAAGTGGAGACACTAAAGTTGTCTTTGGTTGTTCATAGCAATGATGAGCTAAAATCGAAAGACCTTGTAGCTTATATAGTATAAAGGAGTTGGTGTAATATAAATTAAGTTAATTTAAACTATTAAATCATATTTACCAGATACATACATATGTTTAGTTAGTCATTTGTTATACTTAAGACACGACTTAAGTTTATATTTGCCCCCACTACGCAGCGTATACTTAATATTTGCTTAAAACAAATATATTGCAGCGCATAGAAGGGAATAAATAGTTGTAACATATACAACCACCCACCAAACCACCACGTTACTCATTTATCAACAACACAACAGCAACAACAACAACAACAACAATAATAATAATAACAACAATGGAGCATATAACTCATTGCTCTCGTATGTACTATTCCTTGCAGCAGCATCTCAGAGTCTCAGTCGCCCCAAGTGTTAAATGTGACCACTTAACAGAATGACAATAGTTTTTAACTTGGCTAGAAGTTTTGGCGTCACCACAAAGTGGTTTTAGTGCAAATCTCTCTCTCGTACACACACACAAACACACACACATGAACAGTGGAGATACGAAACTTTTCATACGACTATCTTGGCTTGCCAAGTTCTTAGTCAGAGAATTTTTTTGTTTTTGGGGGTTTGGGTCAATCCGCTACAATTGCATATGTCGTCGCCAGCTGCTGGAAGTGACCCAAAAGCAAAATATGCTGCTAATACCAACAGTGGCCAAACAAATTGCCGTCAGCATATTAAATATGCATGTGAGTCTGAACACTGGTTCAGTGTTGAAGTTGGAATCAACAAAAGCTGGTTCATAAAACGCTGCAAGTTACAATTGACGTTGTTATAAATTTTTGGCGACAGCATTTTGAAACAACAAAACACAACCGGACATGAAACACGGCAGGCGGAAGCGGCATTTTGGTCGGTCATAGGCATCCTTCCGGTTCGCTGGATGCGGCTAACATTTTGCGGTCATTTCAGTATCCGTTCCAAAACCGAACTTAATTCCAAATTCTCACTTGCCAGCCAGTCATCGTAACATCGACATTGATATTTCAATTTGTACGCGCGCATCGTTTTGACAGACAGTCTACCAACCGCACTGTGAGCCCCAACCATTGTCCTGGGGTCAGTTACGGGTTGAAATGTTGCTGTTGCTCTTGTTGCTGCTGGTGTTGTGTAACGAATTCATTACGCAACCGGAAATATTTAATAGCAATTTGAAGGCAACGAACAATAGTCCTCTCTTTTTTGTTAGCTTTAAAGGCTCATCAATAGCGCAAGCAATTGGATTTCATTTAATACAGAAATTTCTAAAAGATATTATCAAAGTATCTTAGGTTAAATATTCTTCATTTCTTTTGTAAGAGAATAATATCTTAAATTTATGCATAACTCATTTCATTTGTATTGATAAATTTCGTGGAAAAGCTTATTATACTTACATACAATTCGTGAAATGCGACGAAGGAAGTTTCATTTCATAAATTTTCCGGCTTCATGGACAACATGTGTGTAACCTTTGACACCCACACACACGCACGCACAGAGAGAGAGAGAGAGAGAGAGACAGCAGGCATTTGTATGAGCTACTTGCTGCACATATTGCGTATACGCATTGTAAGCCATATCAATTAATTATTTCAGTAAATAAAGGCCACACAGACACAGAAGAGTACTATATACTTTATGGATTACCAGCAGAAATAACTCCAAATATGTATGTACATATGTATATTAAGAATGAAATTATGAAACTCTTAAAACAGCAAATGTAAGCATAAAGTGCCACAATAAGTACAAAAGGTAGACTTAACATCGACTTATATATGAATAAGTACATTATAAAGACGAAATTTCATATAAATAAATACAATATGAAGAGCGCTATTGACCTTGGATGCCATTTTACCACATAGATGTCAACTAACCAAGCTATTTATGTACATCAAACAATTAAAATAAGTTTCAATTTTACTGAAGCTATAATAATTGTTGAATTTTCTTGAAATATTTATATAATTAACTAGTTAACATATGCTTTGATTAATATAAAACATTGCAAGCCACAATTCTGTTTCAATTTAATAAACAACAAATTGTTTATGATTTGTATTAATAATAGTTATCAAAAATTTAATACCACAACACACCACACACCACACACCACATTTGATAAATATATTTATTTATATATTTGATTTTTCACATAATATATTTTGTTTCTCTGTTTGTAGTAAATATCTTCAAATTATCTTTCCACAACTGACATTTCAAAGCTGTTTATCCTTGTCACAATTTTACACATATCAGACTATCATATCAGGATTTAATGCTACTGCTGCTCCATCCCCTAACCTCATTCGCTCTCTGACAATTCCCATAACCCTGTAAAATGTCACTTGCTGTCAGCGTAAAACAAACACGACATCCAATACAAATCCGTGCAAAAATGCCAAACTGATCTCCACTGATTGTGTGTCAGCATTTGTCCCGCATATATCCGTGTCCAGTTATCGACCTTTATAAACAACAACACAACAATAATAACAACAAAAACCCACTCAAAACTTCTCACATGTCAATATTTTTATCTGAGATCCCATATACATACATATATGACTGCAACTTATTATAATACATAATGCCAAAAAATCAAAACAAAACAAAAAAAAAGCAGAAGTAAAAAGGCAACTGATATTTTCTTTATCAAACAGCAGCAACAACAGCAACAACAACATGGAACTTGAGCCGAGTATTTCTTTCTTTTTTTTTATATTTAATATAAACACATTTAATTTATACGACATGACAACGACAAGATTTTGGGGCTTAGATTGACGGCCCATAAGCAGATACGAATGTGCTGCTTAGTTGCCTTTCAGTTGTCTCTCCATACATACATACACGGCTCTGCCCAAACAATCTTTTGCTCTAAAGCGTGGCAAAAGTTTCTTCTTTTTTTTTTTCTGCCGTATACACATATACCTTAAGCAACTTGCAAATTGTTGGCTTGTGAGGGTTGGTATGTTTTTTTTATGTTTTTAAGTTTGTTCGACATGACTGTGTGTGTGTGGGTGTGTGTGAGGGTGCGTGTGTGTGTATAAAATTGGAAATACTTTCGGATTATATGCTGATTTAACGCATGGAAACAATAGCATCACGTATACGCATTGTAGTATATGTTTCTTTTATTTGTATCTGCGTGAAATTGTGCAACTGATAGGGCGCAAAAAAAAAGTTTTTGTCGCATATTTATCTAGCCAAATACTCATATGTCTTGGCTTTCATTTAAATATTTAGCTGAAGCTTTAGTGGCCAATATGCATTAAACAAATTAATGCCATAAAAGTTAACAAAACAACAATACAACAATACATAAACTTTGTCATTCATATCGTTTATTTGGTAGCATCATATAGAACGATACATTTTATGTTAGTTGTGCACAGTTTTTATGTGTTTGTGGCATTTATTTGCTTATTGAAAATAAACAAAATTTATTAACAATAAAAAACTTCGGTAAGCTTCATTGAAGCGCTTAAAAGTTGGCCATAAACCAAGCACAAAAAGTCAATTGGTTGCCTTAAAAGATTAAAACTGCCCCAACAACAACAACAACAACAACACCAACAACAAGAAAAAAGAAAAAGAATCAACAGAGAAACAGAAACTTTTGAGTTCCATTCAAAACGTACGTTCATATTACGCATACGCCGCTTGGGCCAGCCACTCAACAATTGAGCTTGTGCATGAATACCCAATGCTGCAGCATTGCCTACAACCAAAACCCCAAACAATAACCAAAAACAACAACTGACAACAATTACAACAATAAATGCAATTGTGGCATATGGAATTTGTTGGCGTTTTTGAAACCGAATGAAATTAAATCTCTCTTGTACTCTTTTTTTACACCACTCGACTCTGTAAATATTTTTGTGTTATTTGCGTTGAAAAATCTGACCTATGTATGTATGCATGTACATATGTCCAACGCCCAGCCTTAGTATCTATTCACCTTCATGTATGTAGCTTCCCAATGCAAAACAATTAAAAAACATTTTGTATATTGCCGCAGTTGTTGGGGCACTCATTCGGTTTCGGTTTCACTCGCTCCGCAATCCGCAATTCACAATTCGCAGCATCTAGCAGCGCTTGGTCACATAGTGCATACAACTAGCAACCATTGTTTACTACTACTGACTGCACCACAGTAGCCACCACTATTTGTAATTGAGTTGATTTTTGCATGGCACCCAAGCTCCGAGCACTATTTGTTGCCACACGGTATAAAATTTTGGTTGCGGTTGTTGCATATAGTACATATGTATGTATGTATGAGCGAATATGTATCCTCTTTGGTGTTTACCTCTAACAAATTAAATCAATTTCGTTTTGTACATACTATTATTTAAATGGTATGTTTTTGGCATATTGACATTGATATTTATATATAATTTACAAATATATCAAATAAAAGTAAGCAATTTAGAAAATAGTATTAATTTATTATTATTTTAGAAACATAGATTTAAGATTAATTAATATAAGTATTATTATGAATTAATGGAATACCATTCTTATTGATTATAATTGATTTATCGGAGCTGCGCAATTGTTATCGATAGTCAATAGAATTGTTCTTCGTAGTTCAATTGAAGAACTAAGTTCAGTAGTTCAGTTGTCGATGAACGAACTAATCAGCTTTATAGTTCAGTTCTTCTAGTTTAGTTGTTCAGTAGTCACTGGTTCAGTATGCAATTCGTTTGTTTTGTTCCTTTATTCAAACACTGTCCATCGTTATATTTAAAATTAATTTTTTCTTTATTTATTTCATTTCATTTACTTTCATTTCATATAAAAAAATATAAAACTGAACAAGTGCACAACTGAACAACAAACAAAGATGTAGTTCGTATCATTCACTTGAAGGAGTAGTTCAATTGAACTAATTCTCAACGATTCTAATATGCGCAGCCAACTTAACAACAGTATAGCATAAAAATTTCTAATAACAATTAAATTGCATGATATACGGCAATACATTCAATTTTATTACTTTTAACAAGAATTCACCTATTTAAAATATATTTAAAATACAAAACATAACCAATATGCAAGCATGTATGTATATATATAGAAATCAATCAGAAATTTTCAATCAAACTGCATTATTGCCTACAGGTTTGATGCGCCAAAGCCTAAGCTATGGCAAATGCGGGAAAGAAGGCGCGATTTATTGCACTTTCCGCGACAATTTCCATACCACAAGTTGCACCTCTCGGTTCTCAGTCGCTTGAACTTTGCACAGATTGCCATCATTGTCAACACACATTCCAACGGCAAGGCGCTGCTTTATATGTATGTATGTATGATTGTGCTACGGCAACTGTATAAAAGGCTTTCACACTATTTCATACGTTGCAGACTTGGCCAACAAGTTTTTATTGCTTTGGCGTGCTTAAAGTGCCAACCAGAAAGTGAGTGAGCTCTAAATTGTTTTTCCATAGCTGCTGCGGCTGTTGCCCAACACTAACAGAAGCAACAGCTAAAGCAACAACAATAAAAACAACAACAAATTGTATTGTATCGGAGAGCAAAAAAAAAAACATCAATACTCCGTCGAGTCAGCTATTCAGGAGAAAAAAAAAGCCGTGAATCCACTGGCAACTGTAAACTTCACTGCGTAACGGATGCGGAAACGGAAATCCGATATTATTGCGTTTGTATTGTATTAGAAGTGCGTGGATGTCGATGTCGATGTCGTTGCCGTTGTTCCTGACTGCGTTTGTGCAGGTGTCTCTGTGGCTAGGCTGCCATTGTTGATGAAAATTGAAATGTCATATTGCTGGCTTTCCATTTGATTCGAGCTTAGCCAGACAAACGAGCCAAGCAATTTTTGCGGCTAACAAAACACGATACAGAACAATATACAAAAACTACTAAATTGCATACATTGCAATATGAAAGAACTATAAAAAAATCCCTTGTTCAACGATGTTATACCAAAGTTTATGAGAAATTCGTTAGAGAAAATAGATATTTCGTATATCAATTGGATAAAGTTCTGTTAAAAGAACAAACCATTTAAGAACATACATATATTAATCACTGCTCATTTATGGCAAGGTAGTTTAGTTCCGTTTCTAAATAAAGATAGCTTCAAATTGCACATAAGATATAATCAAATTACACTAAAAAAACAACAACAACAAAAATAAAAAGAAATTTAAGATACAAATTTCTATAATGTTCACGTAACATCATAAAAACCATAGAGGAGCAGGTATACGGTTTTATTTATCTTGCCAACACAGGAGAGACAAAAGTCAACGTTACAGCAACATTGCGTCGTAGTACTAGTAGGTAGCCGTAGAGGGCAAGTTAGGGGCACAAAACATGCCACACAGCATGTTATTTATGATGTTTCAGGTTGCTGGGGTGCTAATAATGTGCGAGTGGCCAGTTGTCCAGCTCAAAGGAGACGAGGAAATAACGTTTGCTAACGTTATGAGCGCCTCAAGCGACAAAATGTACTACAAATGAGCAACTTTGTTGAGCAAGTTCGTGCAGGACAACACGTGTCTAGGCGGCAGGCACAGGTGATGTCAGTTGTCTGTCCATTGGTTTGTTCTCCACATTCTCCCCAAACCATAGCTCAAGTTACACATTTTCATTTTCCAGCGAAATTTATTTAGTAAATTTTTCTGGTACCATACTACTACCATACCTTTGACCTTTTGCCTGTTGAAAGTTGACATTTTTATTTGTTAACATACTCTGGGGCGTACAACAAAAATATTAAAAATGATAATTGCTCAGAGTGTACAGAATTAGTGCCACATTATGAACATATTTCAAATTAAATTTATTAACATTGAAGAAGTGAAGGAATAGCGGCCAAATGGAGACAAAAATAAATAAAGAAACCAAATTACAAATGTAATTAGATTTTAATTTTTAGCTTTTAGTGGCTTTTAAGTAAATTTTTTATGGCCCTAGATAACAAATAGAGTACGAAAAATAATGTCTTTCCATTGTATAATTTAAAACAGGTGTTAAAAATCAATAAAAAATATTATAAAATATGTCTATTGTAGTCATATTGCAGATGTCAAGAAGCCATCTTATTTATTTACTGGCTCAAGACCAATTTAAACTTGCTTGAATTTGAGTCATTAAGTATACGCAGAGGGGTCAAAGTGTCAGGTGAAAGTCCACAAGTAACCTGATTGCATGACAATCTCTCTTTCTCTCTGCCTTTGAAAGTAATTTGATCAAAACTTGCCAGGCCAAAAATAACCATAACTAATGTAAGCAACATAAATTCATGCCATATATTTATAGCATGCAGAAATTACCATAAAACAAACATACACAGACACAGACACAGTCATACTAGACAGACATCGAGTCACATATTTATATAAATACAAAGTAATCTACAAGTTAAATGAGATTTTACTGGTTGCACTGCATGCAACCAAGACAACATTATAAATAAATATCATTTTAAATAAACTCTTAACTAACCTGTCTGCACTTTGTGTGCCATCCATAGACAACATAGACACTTGAGTTGAAGTCAAGTCGAGTGCAATTTTACTCTACAAATACATGCATAGATTTATGCACACACACACACACACACACATACACATGCAAGCATTAAACGGCTGCTGTGCTCTGTAATTACCCATTAAACAGTACGCCAGGACATATGAGATTTAAACCAAAGACCAAAGAGGCAACCAAAGCAAAGACTGTTCAGTGTTGTTAGCCAACAAAACAAAAAAGAGCCAGAAAATGTAATTATAATAAGTATTATTAAATTAAACTAATTAAATAACAATTTAGAGTTAAAACAGTTTAAAAATAATTATTAAAACATATTTAAAAATTTCTAATAAATCTATATTTATTAAGAAAATCAACTTTTTTGATTTAAATAATTTTATATTAATAATATTTTAGCCAATTTAAGGTGAAACTAACATCACTGTTTTGCTCAATTCAAAGGCTGAGGTAACATTGCCTACTTTTTTGGTTTAACTAGTTTCATATGAGCGTGTGTGTGTGTGTGTGTTAGTGTTAAGTGCATGCAAAATGCTTGCCTAGCACTAAGACTCAAGCAGGCATATAGCCTATATACACGTATGTATATAACTGACTGTTGTTCAGGAGTTAGCGTTGGAGTTACATAGACGGAACCAGAGAGAATCTCTGCTTACTACTACTACTGTTCCTACTACTACTTTTACTACTACTATTATTATATACTAGTAGTACAGTGTGGTGGCATTCGCATTATGCAGTTAAATGTAGTAAATAAAATGCTAACGCCATTGCCATTAAATCTGAGCAGAGCCGACGTCAGCACGTCGTAGCATAATTAGTTTTAAATGGGCTTGTTGATGGCTCAAGTTATAATGCTCTTCTTGCTGTTGCTGTTGTTGTTGTTGACTTTGTTAGATATGTTGCCTGCCTATTGAAGTTTTCTTTTTTATTTTTCTTAAAGAAATAATAACTAACAAACTTTTGCAAAATGTTAAAAAGAGCAAAACAAACAAAAACCTTTATAAGAAATGCATTTTTTTCAATGTTTATAAGCACTAAATAAATGGCAAAGACAATAAAACTATTTATAAAAAATATCATTTAACTATAGAATATACCAATAAATAAAATAATTAAGAATAAAAAGAGAAAATTCAATTAAATTGTGCTCTATTGCTAAATAAAACTCAATTGAAAAGATCGAAATATAAATAACTTTTTAGATATTTGAAGGCATTAAACTTTCGTATTATTTTCAATAACTTGATATATTTTAATACTTTTTTGATTGTTTATAAATATATATCTAAAATAAATGCAGTATATGTTATAAATGTTGCACGAATCAACCTGCAACAAAGTGCAACATCTTGTCTTTGTTTATTTAACGGCTGCCACAGCTGCCAGAGATTGGCGAACATCAAGGTGGCAACTGTCAGTTGGTGGCCACACGCACACTGACAGCATAGTAAAGAGCAATGAAAGGACACTGACTGCCATTGCTGTTGTTGTTATTGTTGCTGCGGCACATTTAATCAAGTTTTCAGCTCAGCTATGTTTATGTCAAGTGTCTATTTGCCTATAACAAACAGACAGCGCGACAGCAAATGGATAGACAGGCGACAGTATGAAAGATAGAAAGAGCAAATGTATGTGAAGCTGCTGAAGAGTATGAGTGGGAGGGAGTAGCACAATTGAGCAGACATTTTGCAGTTTACAAGGCAACATTAATTAAACAAATAAAGTGCACGCACCCAGGGTCCTAAAGGCAGCAGCAAACCACAATGTCATGCGGTGTCCCACACACATACATATACACAAAGACTGAAAAATGCGAGATCCACTTATTGTTTACATAGGAAACACACACAGAGACAGAGACACACACACATAGCACTGTGTACTATTGCCAGCTATGTTGAATTTTATATTGTATTGTGAGAGAAGAAGGATGATGGAGAGAGAGAGAGAGAAAGGCAATACGCATAACTGTCATTGTTCATTTTGGGGTATGCACACACGTTTGCTTGACTTTGCTTTTTATGTAGCATACTTACCTGCGCGTTTTTTTTATTTAATTCTCTACCTTGGTCCTCTTGCCATTTGACTGTGCGCCAGCGTCCCGCTGCTCTCTTCTGTTTGCCTGTCACAACTTGGGTGCCATAATTGAATTTTTTACGCACGCTCATTTGTGTTTGCGTTTTTATTAACAAAACAGGCAGACAGACAGACAGACAGACGTTCACAGACTCTGCGACTTATGCGACTTCAACTTTAACTTCCAACTCTCTGCAACAAAAAAAAAAGTTTATAAAAAAGTAACAGACCTGTCAACTTTTAGGCGCCGCACACGTTTTCCAACTGTCTATCAATTATAACGTGACTGTTGCGTGTTTGTGTTTGTTTATTTGTATTATACGCATACCACAGTGCTTGTGTGTGTGTGTGTGATGAGCAACATGAACTTTATTTGAATTCCTTAACTGCCGCTTTACTGTGGTTGCCATTTCTTGGCCACTTGTCCCTCTCTAAATATTGCATGCTTGTATTCAAAATTCCTGCTATGGCCTTTAAGTCAGTTGGCCAAAAGCGTTTATTTGCTTGTTTGTTTGTTTTGTCAGTCAGGAAATTAAAATTTTTCGCCCTCAACCCGCAACCGGCATCCAAAATGTTGTTAATATAATGAGTTTTAATGTACCATTTTGTAGCAATGCGCGTTATGTATACGCAATATTGATATAACCTACAAATGTAGCATGTACACTGTCAACTTGCATGTCGCCTTAGTCGTATACTCTACCAGATATTGTCACTTTAAGGTTAGCGCATTCGAAGCACACTCTACATGTCCTTGCAAGAAATTGTGTTTAAGCCAGCAGTTGCAGGAGCTTGCTGCCTGTTTATTTACTACAAATTCATTTGCTTGTAGTTGTTTCTATTTCGCTTGTCAGCCTATTAATTAGAGCAGGTTACACTTCAAAAAAATAGAAAAAGTTTAAAAAAATAATTATTTAGAAAAATATTATATTAAAGCTAATATTTCATTGTCAATATGAAGTTATATTCGTTTGTTAAATCACAAGCTTTTCGATTTATATACATTCAGTTTTTTCCAGTGTATTTTATCGAGTCAGCCATATTGCTAACTGCATGCGGCGCCTGTGTGTAGGCAATACTTTTTGCATGCTGCATTTGCTTAGCACTAATTGAATTTTGTACAGCAGCAACAGCTGTGCGCAGCTTAGTTCAAATAACTGCCGCATAAAGCGCTATATCCTCGCTTAACCAGTTGTCCTTTGGCTGCATATTGAGTAGAAATATAAGTGGTATAATACTATAGTTATAACGAGTACATAACTATATAAGATATGCTTCCGGTTTTGCTTCATAATTAAATATTAATTTGGCAAGTCGAGAAAAAGTATGTTTAAGCCCTTGCACTTGATACACCCGACTCAAACACTCAACCACTCAAATGCTTAAGGAATTTGTTTCAATTTTTGTATAATTTATTAGCTAAATACTTTTAGTTTTTTTTTTTTTGGTAGATTTGAAGAAAAAGTTTTTGTTGGGCTTCAATCAGTGCACATCAGGGCCATGGCACAAAGCTGTGAGCAAGCAAAACATGCAAGCCGCTTAAGTCCTTAAGTTTATCTGGCCAATGCCATGGCAATGAGGCTTAAAACAAGGCATTGGGGGCATTGGAGCATCGAAGTCAATGGCGTATTTGAAGTGCCTCAACGTAGTTTGGTTTCATTTAGACTACTTCTTGGTCAATCTGCCCATCGTCTGCTGGCATGACAATCATATTTACGTGACCTGCATGTATAATTAATTCCAAGGCTCGAAATTCCAAGCCAAGTTCCAACAAGTACTACCATCCCGCATAAGAAAAGTTTACCAAATCTTATATACAAAATAGCAACAGCTCAAGAAAGACAAAGTCTTGGTCTTTAGCGTCACAAAGTCAAAATCTATCTATCTATCTATGGGCTAAGTTCAACGAACAAAATGTTGATGTTGCCTTTACCCAGTTTGACTTTATTTTTCGTTGCGTAAGCAGTTTCTGTTTTGGCCAACACTCAACTCCCGATCTATATTTTTGTTTTTTGTTTTTGGCTACTTAACTTTTGCGCTCTGATTTAGCTAGACATACACAAAATATAGTAAAAATTAAGCCTTGATAAGTTTGTGCTTTTCCAGGGACCCACTTAAATGACAGGACCACTGCTACTGCTGCTGCTGCTGCTGATGAGGATAATTAAGTCAGCCATTTGTGTGAATCTGCGGTTGTTGCCTCTACTGCGTTCATATTAACATGTAAATATGTCATTTATTATGTCAGAGCTATGTATGTATGTAGGTGAAATAGCTTCTTAAGTCATAAGCTGATGCATATAATATATATATAATTAGTTTTGATTATACACTAATAATTGCTGCTCATATTTAATGAGTTAAAGCTGTGGACTAATTAACAGGCTGGAATCTCCAATCATTTATAGATTATAATTGTGCTAAATAACGTATATTTAAGTAATCTAAACTGTCCAGCACACCTTTTGACTTGATTCCCGATTGAACTATGACAATTACTCTATTTATATACGGAATATACGGAGCTGTCAAACTAAAAGAACTTTCCAACACTCACATATCAAAACTATTATTGACGGTATATGGCAAAGCATCAATGTTCTGCAATATAACCTTTTCAGAACAAACAAATCCAACAACTGTCATTAACTTTTCGTTTGTTGTTATACTACCAATAATTGTTGGAAGTTGTTCGCTCAAACTAAAACAATAGAAAAACAACAACAACAACAGCCAAACAGTTGCGTATCAATTTTAAAGGTTGATACCCCTCTTTGGAACAAGTTTTTGCTGATAAATGCAGTTTTTAGCACCATTTGTTGGCTTTTTACTTTTATTACATCAGCAGCTACTACTCCTACTACTACTACTACACATAGTTATAGTTATTTTAACCCATTTCCGCAACTGACTGCTCTCATTATGAGTTTGTATTTAATGGGCAATATAAGCACTGAACCGAGAATTCAGCATCCTTCCCAATACAGCCCTACTCTCACATCGCACAGCCAATTGCCCAGAGAGTATTCAAGAGTGCGGCATCTCTCAAATATAATAACCGTGTAGCGTGTACCGTGTGCGTGTGCGGCCATCGTTAACGCGATGTTGTCATGGCAGACATTAAAATAAATATTTGCGCTAATCTGTCATTTGTCGGTGGTACAGGAACGCCCGCCCCCGCCAAGCTACATAAACCTGCCCCTGGCGATATCTCTGGTTCTGCTATCATTCACTATATTGTTTGCCAGCTAACGGCTATATAAAATTCTTTAAATTTTTGACATAAGTTGTTGACAACAACAACAAAAATATAAATAAAAAACTTAATATTTAGCTAAGGTAAAATATAAAATACAAAAAAAACTTTTGCTTTCCTTGAAAATAATGTTGCGAATTTATGGAATATTTTCCAAAGAATTAAATAAATTGAAAATGAAAGATTATTGATTGGTAAGTGAAGCTTTAAAGATATAAAGTAAAGGTAAAACAACAATTTATGAACTTTATCAATATTATTATTTAAATTTAATATGAAATTTAAGCTTTTTTATTATTTTATAATACTTTAGTTCACTTATTTTGTTACATATTTAATTGGTTTTGTAAATATTTCATTCTAAAAATATTATTTTTAATATTATTTACATTTAATATATAATTTTAATATTATTTTTAAATTTTGTCATTTTAGCTACTTATGTTAAGCTAGACATGTTATTTTTAGCTTTTTATTTGGTAGTAGAACTTTACTTAATAATATTTAAGTTTATAAAATTTAACTATTTTGACTACTGTTGCAGGTGCAGGCAGTGACAAGTTTTAATTGACTTTGGGGAACTTGGATGGGAGAAGCAACAGACGCTGCTGCTGCTGCTGCTGCTGCTGCTGCTGCTGCTGGTAATTAGTCAAAATAGTACTAAAAAGCTGGCAAAAGAGGGAGGCTCGAGCTCGACTCGAGAGATCTGCGACAGAAGGCATTTAGTTGATTTATGTTGAAATGGAATAGAATCTAGTATTGTGTATGTAGTATGGCCAGTGCAGGCATATTTGTCATAAATATGATTTTATTGCTGCAATAACAAAAGTGGGTAAAGTGTTTGTATTTATTTATTTTTGTTGTTGTTTTTCTTGGCTCAGATATATATTAATAATATATATGTATGTATGTATTTTTACTTGGCTCAGCACTAAGCTGCTTGGCAATAGAGTTGGGTTATATACTAGACCAAATATAAGGCAAAATAGAAATAGCTTTGCAAAGTTTTTATTGCTGTGACACCCGCATTGATGCTAGGTGACACCCTTTGACTTGATGCCCAATACTGACTACTACTAACCACCTACTACCACCCAATCTCATTCCCTTTTGGTTTCATAATCGCATGTTTGACGCTATAAAATCAATTCTTTATCTTCATATACAGAGTGAAAAACAGAGACAGAGACAGAGCAACACAAACGCCTGGTGCGTGTCATAAAAACGATTTTGAGCCCCACCCGGAGCATAAAAATGATATTACGACAAGTGTTGTTATTAAGGCCAACTGTAGTATGTAGTAGTCGTAGTCGTAGTCGTCAGCAGCGCGTCTTGCCGTTGATGAAAGCGTTTCAGCTAAAAGGGACGACTTTCTTTCTTTCATTCTACATCTGACAGACCCCGCTGGCTATGATAACTGTTACTATAGCAACATACATATAAAGTTTAGCTCCAAATGGCAGCAGAAGCAAAATTTGCTATTTTTTACTACAATATATATATAAATGTTTTGTAAGAAAACAAAACAAATTGAAAAGCTAACATAAGTAAAAGGGGACAACATGTCGTATGATTATTGCGCATTGTACAACAACACTACAACAATATTCATACATATATGACAACTACAAGAAGGAATCAAATCAAAAAGTCTGTCATGTAAGGAAAATAAGCTAAAAGTAAACATTATTAACATTTAGTATACAATATATTGTATTTTTAATAAGTTTATTACATTATATTTACATTAAATGGTAGCAGTAATCAGTTCTTAACTTATAATGTTAGCCCTTGTGCTACTACATAGTAGTTTAAATTAAATATATAAAAAATAATATTTAAAATACCAAATAAATTATATGCATTCCTATATATTTAATCAAAAAAAGTTCATTTTTTGTTTTTGCGGCAACTGACAACAAACAACCAAAAAAAAGCTAAAATATGTAACCAAAAATAAAGAAGAAAACATATTTTTAAAATAACTCGCATCCAAATGCAAATTTGTTTATTATGTTTTGGTTTAAAGGAGCAAAAAAAAAATATATAAAAAATTTTGACCAACATGAATATTTTATGTTGTGGCCAACAATATAAAAGGGGGAAAAAAAAACAAAAACCGAAAAAATTTTTCACTGAACCCTGGACACGGGTCCAACTAATAATGCTGTCAACACAACTCTTGCCGCCGGCCCATGCAAATCTGTGTTGACAATGTTTAGCAATTAAAACAAAACAAAAATGCTTCTGCTTCGTGCAATGCAATGCAGCAGCCAGAGCAACGTATATGCCACAAAATTTTATGACATGTTGCACTGATATTTTAATCAGTTATGCCACAACAAGTTGTAGAAATAAATGTATCTTGGAATGTCATTTTAATACAAGACTAAAGAAAAATACTAGAAAAAATTTAGTTTTTAGGGCATATTGCCTGCTTTTTGAAGAATATATATCAAAAATTTCGCTTATTTCACCTCAGACTATTTATTGTAAATCAATGATAAATGTGGCTTAAATAATATAAAAATTGTTTTTGATTGCATTCGTGCAGCAATATAGATTCAAAATGGAAATATAACTCAAAAGTCAATTCACGTTTCGGTTTCGCACGATCATTTATAGTATATGTATATGACTGTAGCTTTATATGATTTATATACAACTTGTGGCATATAATAGTATGTATGTACTGTAGTGGTTGCACCCACGGCAATAAAGCAATGGACATGGAATTAATGAGTGCCACATGCAGCGTCTGTCTGATGACTGCCACACACACAGTACAGTACAAGTACAGTGATGACTTGCAAGCCACAGAAGACTCCAACCGACTGCTGTTTGTTATGAATACCCTGTTAAATTTAATAAATGGTATCTTGCAACATTTTTCTTATAGAATTTCTCAAGTTTTTCAAGCATTTCTTTGTTTCTAAATCAATTTAAATAATTTCCCTAGGTTAACTGAAGGTCGGGCATTTGTTTGACTGACAGCTGTTGCAGCTACTGTTACAACAATTGTGCTGCATAGTTGAAGAGGCAACAATATAACGAACAAATTTTTGTTGCAACTTTAGCATATCATTTGTTATTGTGGCCCTGGCAACTGTGTCTGTGCACTTATTTTGTCAACGCAAATTGCTTTTTGCCCGCTTGACATAATATAAATAACTGACACAGCCAATTGCCCTGCATAGTACTAGTATAATACATATCTATTCTATATATGGTGTAGAAGCCTCTATTTAGCAAGTCCCTAGACACGACTTTTAATTAACTTCTGGCGTGTGCCGTGTGCCGTGTGCCAAAGTTCTATATACACATACTAAGTGTATAATTTAGCTTTTAGCGACACGTAACTTATCGATTTGATTTTAATAAGCAGCCAGAGAGGAGACCCAAGACTACAAGAATAGAGAGAGAATGCAGAGACTGGCAACGACAACTAATGCAATTAACACTTTTCCCGTAGAAGAAGAGCACCTGAGTGCATGATTATTATTGTTGTTGTTGTTGTTGTTGTTGTTGTTGTCTGTGCACAACTAAACTAATCAAGTGCACAACTTAATTGTTGTAATTTAGTGCAGACAAAACCAATTAAGACAATTAGTTCATTGTGCATTTTCAATGACAAGGTGAAACACTCACAACAAACAACAATAACAACAAAAAAAGAAGAACAAGCATATAGTAGAACTTATAAATATGCAAGTCTACTAAGTAGCATAAGTTTACTAATATACATAATCTATATTAAATTAATTCTTAAACATTGCAAGCTGACAGGCGCACCACACTGCGTATGCGCATTATATTGCAAGGGCGCAATCACCTCATTTAATACGCCATGTTGTATAATTTTACAATATTCTGTTGGCTTTTATCTGGCTATCGGTTGGGTCGATTCGTATAACCAATTACCTGTCCCCTGGCCGTTACTTTTATTACCATGCTATTGGAAAATATCAAATTGGCCAATTGAATGTATGCCTGAACATAGGCACAGTTGTATGCGTCGATAGAAACATGCTAAAAAACAGAATTAATTGAGAAAAAATTCAAGGATTTAATATTCCATTATTTGTTTTCACCTAAAAGAGCATAATTTTTAATAATAGTGTTGCCTACTTACAATTATGTCTAGTTTCAAGTTTTATGGCACATTAGCGCATTCTACTCTGGCACTTTCATATAATGCCGCTATCTCTGTCAATAAATCAGTGCTATATTTACCCGATACATACATATATAACCAAGAGTCGAGCCAAGCGGCTCACATTACATCCGACACTGGTGATAATGTCGCGCAACTCAATTTGGATGCGGTTTTTGCAGCCAGCCATGGCCCTATAAACATTATGCGCACATTTCCCATTTGCAATGCTAACCAAAAAAAAAAGAATGTCCTCTCTCTCTCTCTCTCTGTCTGTCCCTGTCTGCCTTTTCGCTGTATATTTATCTCTTTTTTGTGTCCGTCTGTATATTTTTGTGTATATCTCGGCACATTGTCTGTCCATAACCAGTTCGCTGCGGTCTTTGACATAGCTCATTGTTGTCTGCGTGAATTTTGTGCACCATGGCACAGTGACCAATGACCACTCCATTCCCTGTGCCCTGTACTATCTACCCACTATAACAGTTGCAAGTGCCTCTAACTCTTTATACTTGTATTGCAGTAGCATTCATTGTCCATTGCTTCAAATAATGGCATTTTCATTGAATTTCACGTGCCAAAGTCAAAAAGTTGTTTGCGCGAACTTTTGCAGTAATTGCATTCGCTCGTAGCAACAAACACCAACACCCAATCCACCCATACGTGGGGAGACACTGGCAACACCCCACTGATGTGCCTAATGAAGTTGAAGCATGGGGCATAGGCCACAAGCCACACCAAATTGCAAATGACATTTGAAAAGTGCTCTTGTGCAATGCGTACTGGCTAATGACCAGTTTTTGAAGTGAAGTTCAAAGTCTGACTGCGGGCGCCACTGAATTATGAAAATTGTCTTCCCCTCGCTCACTCTCTCTCTCTCTCTCTCTTTCTCTCTGTGTGTACATACATACTTGTTTAGTATATGTAACTATACTATATGTATAGCAAATTAGGCGCACAGCAAATCCAGGCAAGCAAACGTCTCAAGCATTACAAGCACGTTGCTCCAGCTGTGGAAACACCTTGAACAGCAGCACACATGTGTGTGTGACTCGCGTTGTGAAAACTTTTTTGGCGACTGCCTTTTACTACATACATATGTATGTACATACATACATACATACGCATGACGTTTGGTCGGGAGGCGCACCAACTTCACCAAATCACTTACAATATTTGGGACCCAGTGTACGTGCAGGGCTTAGGAATCGCTGCTCTTCAGTACACACCCACTGTCAGACGCATCGAAGTATCTGCGACGATTTCTTTTTCTTTTACCCTCCATTTCCTCCTTAGTACTTTGGCTCCGCCGGCTGTTGGTTTTTGGAGTTGCTGCTGCCGCTGCTGCTGCTACTTTGGCAAAGTTAATTTTCTTAGCGTCAAGCGTGAAATCGATATGGCCGCGGGCTGTTTCATAAGTTGAATTGAAACTCTGGAAATTGTTCAGGTTGCAGTTTTTTCTTCATTCTTTTTTTTGGGTGTTGTACGCTCTCTCTTCTTTTTTTCTTTCTTTTTTTGTTGGTGTGCGTTGCGTGAGTTGATAAATAAAATACTCAGAATTCCTGACTTGGCCGTAGGGATTGATTTTCTTATAAGTATTTCTTCAGTACGCTGGCAAAAACTTTGTGCGCCCGCAAAAGGCGCAAAGGCAGTGGCTAATAAAATCTTGTTGTTGTTGTTGT
>JBANCX010000178.1:0-27489 GCA_037040065.1 Dettopsomyia nigrovittata
CCTTATGCCTGTTACATACATCGTCACAAAACTATTATACCCCTTTTCATTTTCAATGAATCGGGGTATAAAAATGCGCTTATCAGCAGCAGCAGCAGCAATGGGGAACAGCGCAGTACATATGTACATTCAAATATACAAACATATGTATGTATATATGTATTGCACTTTTTCAGCGATGTTGGTGGTTGATGAAGTCATAGGGCAGTCCCAAGAGGGAATACGACAAAGCGTAAGAAACTTAAAAAAGGGCATATGCGCTAGAACAAGATACTATTGCACCCTAATATACGAATGTATACTATAAAAATATGTATCTAAACATATACAGTGTATACTCTGGACTCAGCGACTGCGAATTTCGTTAGCCGCAATCTGGAATGATTTTCATTTATTTATTTTTGAACATTCTATGTAACATAATTCAAATATCATCCACTAAAAATATTTATTTTCAATTATTGATATTTTTCCATTTTAAAATAAATTATTTACATATAAGTGTAATTAATGCTTAAAAACATATTTTTTACGGAAAACTAAATTGAAGTAACCTGATATACAAATATTTGTATTATTTATCATTTAAAATTAAAATATTGAAAATTATAGACTTTTGAATTCATCTGAAAACTTCTAATTGTATTTGTATATTATAATATATTCTTTATTTCATTAGGTAAAATTTCAAAATTCATATAAAAATGTTAATTTATTGTTTAAAAGGGGATACGTTCCAAGATATGGCCACAATTGTAGATAAAAGATCTATGATAATACACGCAGATACAAATGTAACTGAAACAGATACAGATACAAATCTATCTATTTACGTACTTATAGTAGATAAGTACAAGGAGAAACCGTAATGATTACTTACCGCACCGCAATCGGCAGCCGGCGAATTCTCAACAATGTCGTAGATGACATGCGGCGGTCCAGTTGTGCCGAGCAGCGAAAACCCGAAACCGGAATGCTGTTCGCTGCGACTGCGACGCAGCACCACTTTCAATTCTTCGGTCATTGCGCGACGTTGACGTTAACGTTGACTGAGACGCCGCTCCCTGCAGGCGTCTCTGCGTGTGTGTGTGTTGGTGTCTGTGTATTTAATTTTTTTTTGCTGACCACCTGGAATTTAACTTATGTTTTTATACACAAACACACACATATACTTATATTATAATTTGCCAACGTGTTGTTGCTGTTTATTTTAATTTATTTTAGAAATGCTTAAATTTGAATTATTTGGGTTTGGCAGTCGTCTTCGCTGTTGTCGCCGCTGCCGCCACTTTACAACTTCTTCTTTGCGCACTCATTTACAATTGCTTCTTTTTTTTTTTTTTTTTGTTTCACTTACACGCAGGCACAAACGCACACAAATGCACACAGACACAGACACACACACACACGGCACGCACGCACACAGACACAACACAAGTACAACTTAAAAATTAAAACTGTTTAATTGCTTATTTTGTTAATCATATTTTGCTGTTGTTGTCGTGGTTTTTTTATTATTATTATTTTTGCAACGGAGCGAGCTTTCGTTGTTTAAACACTACAAAAAAAAAACTTTTTTGTTTTAAATATTTTCGGTTTTCTTTTGGATTGTGAGACACTTTTTTTTGTTTGTCTCTCTTTCTTTATGTTTGCACTTTTTAACAATTTGCCACTTGCGTGGTGGCTTTTATATTTAAGCACACATTGCGGCACACGTTTTATTGCTGTATTGCTTAGTTGTATCGGTTATTAGATGCATCTATAAATTTAATTAATTAATTAATTGTTGAAGAACAAAAACCGATGCGGATGCGCGACTCGCGAGCCGAACACCACGGACGCCTTTCTGTTGTTGTTTCAATTAATATCGATGTTTCGAGTGCCGCCATTCGCTTATCAGTTATCGTATATCGATATGTCTGAGATGTACTCGATTAATTTACACTATAATTAAACTGAAAATAAACTATTTTTATAAATTTAAATAATAAATTAGCAAATGCAAATAATGTTTGACCAATCTTTTTGATTTGTTCATTTGTATATATCGTAATAGGGTGACCATCACAAGCAACAGACGAACATGCCTTGTTATCGATACAAAAAAGCGTTGCCAGATGCGTTTAACACATTGGCGGTCTATTTAAAAACATGAAATTATTATTAAGTTACTAAATTTAATAGTTGAAAATCTGTTTGTATACAGTTTTCGAGATATGCGGCACATCACAGCACAATGATGATATCAATTTAAATGGCAGCTATTAACAAGTCTTTTATTGCTGAATGGATATCCGCTTCATAGCCTGACCAAATGATGCGCATCATATTAAGAATCCATGCAATTGATATTAATGTTTGGCTCAAGATCGACAGCTCTGGACATTTATGAGCGCTATTTAAATCTCTGAGCACAAAGCACTTCAACTCATGCTGTGATCTATAAAAAATACAAAAGAAAAAGAAAGAAAGAGTCCACACACATGCGCACTGGAACTACTTCCGCTTCTGGTCGGATTTTTGTTTACACAATTGTGGGGGGGTTGGATATTATACGAATGCGTCGCAAAGAAAACAAAAATATTGTTTGCGGGTGTCATAACCGCTCAATAGAAATATAGTACTTGAGATGAAGAGCAGAGATGAGTGCGTGTTAACTTTGCACGAACACGAAACAATTAATACATGCACGATACTAGATATCGCTTAAAATTGACAAGAAACTTGGGTTTTTCACACATGTTTTGTACCCAACTCCAAGTGAAATTGGGATTCTTAAAACGTTTAATTTATTTGTGAACCGATACTTAATCTTAAAATGTAATTTAAACAGCTAGAAAACTTGTTTAATTCTTAATATTGTCTGATCGTGTCACGTGGCAAACTCTAATGAAGAGCACGCGACATTTGATGTGATCGAAGATCTGTGTGTCCAGATGTTGCGCACAATTATCATATCAGCAGCACATCATTTAGAAGTTAAGTGGAAAAACAGATTGAGCCAGAAGAGAGACCGAGAGAGCGAAATCGGATGAGCAACAGCTAGCCAAGAGCTCGCCTTCATAAGCGACTTTGTATGCTTCAACAGGAACAGTATTAATTAGTCAGTGCGCGGGTTAGGAACACCAACATGAAGAACTCCAAGTCATCAAATACGGATTATGCAACCAATGACTGTATTGATTTTAACAAGGATTGGTCTTACATAGATTACAGCAGCTACAACTATAACAACTATGAGCCAGAGATTGCTGTCAATTATGTTGATTGCACTTGGTCAAATGATGCTTCAGTTGAGGCGTCAGACTGGCATGCCATGGAACTAGCTCCAATCCAGGATAATCCGAGAAACAGCAAATCCACCAGCAGCAGTAGCTCAACAGTCAGAAAGGAACGCACAGCCTTTACCAAGGCCCAGCTCAAGCAACTGGAAACGGAATTTATATATTCCAATTATTTGACACGTCTGCGACGCTATGAAATCTCTGTGGCATTGGAATTGAGCGAGCGACAGGTGAAGGTTTGGTTTCAAAATCGTCGCATGAAATGCAAACGCATCAAACTGGAACAGGCCTCCAGCAAAGGCAACTAAATTATAGTTTAAAACATATTTCTTTTTAGCAATATTTTTTAACAGCGCTTTTATACAAATTATTTATGTTTTTTTTTTACTTAACTATATATGTATATAATGATAAAAATATATTATTATGTATTACTATTTCTTCTGTTTCTTGCCAACCTTTTGCAGGGGTTTGGCTAATTTCTTGGCTGCGGCCATTTGCAGCGTTTTTGTGGCAGCTTTATTTGATGTTGTGGGAGCTGTTGCCTTGACCGACTTGACATTCTTTTTCTTTTGAACTCCTCCAGTGCCTGGTTTACGTTTAATTAGCTCAGCTTGACGATCGTCGCTCGTTTTATGTTTTTTCTGTGACTTTTTAACGACAGGTGGTTGTTCTACTTCCACATCATCATCATCATCATCCTCGCTATTATCCTCCTCACTGCCCAGCTCCAGCTGAATATCCTCATCATCATCATCATTATCGTCATCGTCATCATCACTCTCATCCACATAGTCCTCATCATCGGAGTCCTCGTTAATCGTATTGCCCAACAGATCTTCCAAATTAAGCTCTTTCTTTTCCTGCTTTTTGGACTTAGCTGCCTCTGCTTCTGCTTCTTTAGATTTTTTCGTTGGCTCCACCAGCAAGTTGGTGAAATCAATGCCCAAATGACTGTATTTCTTTTGCATCTTCTTTAGCTTTTTGAGTCCAGCTGATGTACGCTTCTGGCAAGATCTCTCGTTCCAATCATTTTGTTTCTTAACAGTTTGCAGCGTTTTCTTGGTTACGTTGGACACATAGATTTCTTTGCCAGCCTAAAATGATTAAAGAAAGGACAAATTAGAGAATTAAAGAGAAGGACCCTATAAAGTATATATATTAAAGGGGTTCCAATGAGCTTTCTTACCTTATTCTTAACTTTCTTTACTGTATTCTTGAAGTAATTGAATTTTTGATTCTCTGGCGGAATATAGGATGCCTTCACCACCTTTTGGAACATTAAATAATTGTCCATGGTCTCTGCAGCCACTTTAGCCACCTCCGGATATTCGAATTCGACAAAAGCATAGCCTTTGCTGCCACCGGTGCGCTCCGAACGTGCCAAACGTACACGGGTCACATTGCCAAACTGTTTGAAATACTGACGCAGCTGCTCCTCAAAGAATCCGTGCGGCAAGCGCTTAACAATGATCACACCGCGTTCCCTGCGCGGTTTTAAATTGGTTCTTGCGTTGGGAAGCTTTTTCTTCAGCTATGTTCAAAATGGAGACAGTTACAGTTATTTGTTGTTGTTTGTGGACTTCTGATTTATTTTTGGCTTACCTGTCCAGAAATTACAGTTTCCTTGGGCTGGACCGTTTTCTTGGGCGTAGCTTCTTTTTTGATTGAATTGGGCTTGGGTTTCCTTACAGCTGGCATGTTTAATTTTTTTAAATTTTAGTTATTAAAAGGACACTAACAAGAATCAGAGTGAACAAGTAAAATAATTTGTGAACTGCACGTGGAGTACGATTTTAAGTTGACTGTTGGCTGTTCGATAACGATATACAAATATTCGATAAGCTACCAGTGTTGCACAATTGTAATATATGCTGGCGCTAAATGAGTATTTAATTGTTGATTATATGAAAAGCAATTGAAATTTGTGACATATTCAATTAATTCGTTTTTTATGCACCGTTTTATTGCATTAGAAATAAATTAAATTATATATATTAAGAGTTTTATACGCATTGATTTAGTGTGACCATATTTGTTTGCCAATTGTTGCAACGCGCCATTTAAATCAAATTGGAAAATGGCGGACATGGCAACACTGTAAATCAGATGTTAGTGCAATCGCGTCGTCCGCGCGTGAAGAAGCAACAAGCGAGGTGCAAATTCAATATTGTAAACCATAGGCACGTGTCGCTAACAATACACACTAATTACAATTAAATATAAATAAAATATTGTAGTTAAAATACATTAATTGTTATTTTTTGTGCACAAACACAAAGATACACGAACACGAGCATGTTTTATCTAATTGGCCTCGGTCTGGGCGATATCAAGGATATCACAGTAAAAGGCCTTGAAATTGTAAAGCAATGTAGTCGTGTATACCTGGAAATGTATACCTCAATTCTGGGCTGCAGCCTTGAGGAGATGGTGAGTGGCAGGTGGTGGTGGTGGTGGTGGTGGGGTATAAATCAATTATGACTTCGAAATTGAATTATTATTTGTATTGCTTTTTGCAGCAAGAGTTCTATGGACGTCCACTGCTTTTGGCTGACCGTGATTTGGTTGAACAGGGAGCTGATGAAATTCTTGCGGGTGCTAATGAAGCAGATGTTGCCCTGCTTGTTGTCGGGGATCCATTTGGTGCCACAACGCATACAGATTTTATTTTACGCGCCAAGGAGAAGAATATACCATACAAGGTCATTCACAATGCATCGATTATGAATGCCATCGGCTGCTGTGGCCTGCAGTTGTATAAGTTTGGTGAAACCGTATCGATACCGTATTGGGATGAGACCTGGAAGCCGGATAGCTTCTATGATAAGATTAAATTAAATCGCCTGCACAATATGCACACACTCTGTCTGTTGGACATCAAGGTTAAGGAGCCCACCCCCGAGTCTCTGATGCGCAAACGCAAAGAATATTTGCCACCGCGTTTCATGAGCGTCGCTGAGGCTGCTCAGCAGCTATTAACCATTGTTGAGAAAAAGGATGCTTTGGAGCGGAATACAGTGCTCAATGAGCAATCGTTGTGTGTTGGCTTAGCACGTGTTGGACAGGATACGCAACAGATTTTGGTTAGCACGCTACATGGCATGCGTGCCAAGGATATGGGCGGTCCACTGCATTCGTTGATCATTCCCGCCAAGGAGATGCATCCTCTTGAGGTGGAGTTCTTGCAGCAATATGCCGCCAATATCAAATTGGATGATTATAATCATTAGAAATCGCGGCATCAAAGAACCCACCGCATTTAATTACACAATACACAAAAAAAAAACTAATACAAAATAATACAAATATATTAAGTGTTTAGGACACATTTGAATTGAATTTAAGTAGCTTGAAGCTCTATCGAAGGACAGCAAGTAAGATGAAAGTGATATACGATATGCATGTGGTTTCCCCCCCTCGCTTAATTCCATCTGTGTGTAGTTTGCAAACAAAACAAATAAAATAATAAAAATCAGCAAAAAAAAAATGTTTCTGAAAAATTATAAGAACAACGATATTTCTTATTTGGGAACTATATTTTCAGGTGCTTTGAGGCCTATAACGAATATATATCCGATTCATCGTTCATATAATCATTAGATATAGTCGCACCTAATTCAATAAATCTTGATAGCTTTCAACATGAGTTTGGCCAATATAAAAGTTTTAAATACAATTGTTTCTTTTATGACAAAGAGGTACGTCAACGTTGTTTCTGACAAGACACATTGACATTATATAAATAGACTCAAGGACATGGCTGGAACGACTCAGCCAAGAACGCATGCGTTAAAAATTTCAGGGCAATTAAAAAAAAAAAGAAAACTTATTTGAATTTTTGAAGTTTCTTATTTAATAGGCAGCTATTGGATGATCTTTATATTATTTAATATCTCTCTCATTTTATTTAGTCTTTGGTGTACCTGCTTAGGGATACAAGCCACGCAGACGTCGTGAAGAACCTTGTCGATCGTAGAGCATATTGAACTTATTGACAAACTGATGCATATCATTGCATCCCTTGGTTAATGTGCCCAAATAGCTGATAAGTCCGACATCGTTGCATTGGGTGTAGAGCTCCTCCTGAAAGGCAGGCACCTGCATAATGGGTAGCCGATGGCAGAGTGCATATGCCTCACGTAATATTTCCTGATTTGCCTTCAACTTGCCAGACTCTACATCCTTGATGTACTGCAGCACGACTTTGATGCGGGCATTTAGCATTTTAATGGCACTATCCTGTGCCACCAAATGCTCAGCGACAACACTTTTCTCGCCCGATTCATTGGTGGTCATGCGGGCTACATGATCGACACCAATGCGTTCCGCCTCCTCGGTGGCAAGTGTATAAGTGAGAGGCACAAATAACATGGTCGCCTCTCCGTCAACCAAATCGATCAGTGATTCAAATAATTTAATGGGCAACTGGTCTACGCTGCGAGCCAAGGGATTCAATTGCAACATAATGGGACATTCATTGATCTCGGCAATTTGCTTCTGAATCTTTATATCACTGGCTGTGGGATTCTCTCCAGTTGTATACCAGCCAATAAAATCCAGATCGCTGAATACCTACAAATTGCAATATATGTATATATTGACAGGTATAATATTAGCTAACAATATTTACCTGTTTGTATTGCTGTTCCTTTTTATTATAATAGTCCTTATTGATGATATACTCCTCTTCAATTTCATCAGTTTTCAGCTCGAACGAATTCATCACCTCAATATTTCGGCCCTTCTGTTTGCCAATTAGTGCCCCAAACACCTGACGCGGCTCACCGTGCTGAGCCCTAAAGCGTGTCCAGTGCTCCGATATGTTCATTATCACTAGCGGATGCAGTGAAATGGTTACCGATGCCACTGTGCCCGTTGTAGCCATAATATTGTCCTGTTGCGATTTATTACCGGCAGAGTCGTCCGGAGAAGCAGCTGCAGCTGCAGCTGCCTCAGATGAGGTGCTTGGCTTTGCTGCCAACTCCAAGTCGATCTCCATTTTTTCCATTGTCTATTATATTTATGAATAAGCAAATAAACGACTAACTACAACTAGCGGGCTTCCTAATTTGCAAATTGCAAGCTTTTGTGTTAAATGTTCAATATCGACCAACCGCCACTGCTAATCGCCCAGTGCCTATCGACATGAATTGTCATTTATATTAATTTAATTTAATTATAACACAATCTTATTTATATAATATGATATTTGATTATGATGATTTTTTAAATTAATTTTGTCAATATTAAATTATTTCAATATAAATGGTATTCCCTCCCATTTGCGAAAAAGTATCGAAACACAGCACTGTCAATCAGTCAACTATCGACAAGTTGTTCTATCGATAGTAGATCAACAACCCTAATTTACAAACAGTAGTCTCTTCTTATTGGCCGTGTTCACACACAGAATAAACGGCTGTGTTCGGGTGACGGTTTAACAAAAATAAAGTAAATAATACGTGCACCACTATATATTTGTTTTATCGCGAAATGTGTAATAATTAAATAAATGCAATCGCTGAAAAGTCAACATCTAAGATAACGCATAAAATGTATTAACTCAAGCTAGCAGCTGCTGCTCTCTATAAGCTATTAGAAGAATTTTTGGTCAAGGTATGTTTCGCTGGTTGCTTCTTCTGTGTGGGAGTCTCAATAAAATCTTCTTTATTATTTTTTTTTTTTGTATATGATTAAGTCGTACATACAAGTAGACATTTATGTACATATTTGGCATCATTTCCCACTATGCGACAACAGTATTTAATTAAAACTTAAAAGTTGTTTCATTTCTGTTTATTCTATCTTTTCCGTTTTCGTTCCGTTTACAGGAAAAATCAATAAAAATTCAATTGTGACAATGGGCTTGTAGGTGTAAGTGTGTGGGCCGGGGTGGGTGTGTATGTGTGTGTGTAAGAGCGGCTGCGCCTTGCTGTGTCTTCGTATGCATGTGTGTGAATGCGTAATTTGCATTTGTATTTGTAGAAGCTCCTTTATCAAAACTGTTTCTCTCTTTGGCTTTGCTTTCTCCTCTCTTTGATTGTAAAGTGAATGTAGCGCACCTAATTGATAAGTGTGTGTTGTCTTGTGTAGTAATTTCTTTTGCTCTTGTTTACCATTATTATTATTAATCATTATGTCTATCTCTGTACATATGCATATGTTTATATATTATGCATGGTTCACGGGCTTGTCGCTATTGCAAGTAATTTGATTGTTTTTTTTTTTTTGCCAAAAGACTGACAGTAGCTACAGTAGTCATAATAATAATAATAATGGTCCAACAGTGTACAACATACTAGTTATAATATTTAGTTTCCCTTTTACTTTTTACATAATCATGATCTCTGGTTGCGCGCTAAAGACAATACAAAAATAAAAACAAAATAATGAAGTGGACAGCACAGAAATTAAATACAAAGAAATGACAGCGAATGACGTTCATTATTATTATTATTTATGTAAACATTCATTTCTTTTATGTACATACATACATACATACATATGTAAAAAGGCGCGTACTTTTTTTTTGGATTTTTATTATTAGACCTAAGGGTAATATAAAATTGTCTTCAATAATGCAACGTCTTGATGGGGGGAGCACATTCGACTGTTTATTTTGGTTTATGAGCTAATTTATACTATAAATAAATAAATACCAAATATTTCTTATCCGTGTGCTCACAAACAAACAAACAATACTTCAAAGAAAATGTCAAAAAGACTTATTTGAATATTTTTTAGAAAATACGTTCCAATAGGATTTTTTAGAGTATAGGAATATAAATATAAATACAATTTTAAAAATCAGATTTTCTTAAATACATGCTTTCTTTCATTATTGAATTGAATGAAACCCGAAAAATATTCAGAAGCTGATTTATATATTTGTAAACTACACAAACCAAGTATCTTTGAACCCAGATTTATCCCATTTCCGATTAGCATTTGTCAATTTAGCTTTGAGCATCAAAGGAACTATGTATCAAAAGAACAAGCCTCTAACTCTTAAAAATTGCAGGCTTTTATATTTGTTTATACACATACGATACAAAAAAGAATGTTACTTCTCATAATATTATCTATGTATCTCATATAATACTAAAAGAGTATTAAAGTATCTAATTTTTTTTTTTTGTGTTTATGTTTTGCGCATTTTTCCATCATATACTTTTTAATGTGTTGCCTTCCATTTCATATGTCAATCTTCAATCGTTCACTTTTTGCAATAGTTCTACACTTTAGATCTTCGGTATGCAAAATGTGTGCCAAAGACAAACGACTCTTCCTTTTGTGGCTACTATATGTACATAAGTGATATACATACATATGTATGTACATACATCTCTATACATATGTATATGAGTGTCTGTGTATAGTTGGCCGGTTAATGACACGCAAGACAATGGGAATAACAGAGGGAGAAGGGTCTGTCCGACTAGACAAGTGACGCATATGTGTGTACATATGTATGTACATATTTGCGCATTCTTTGTGGTGGTACTTGCCAACCCATGTATGTATATACAAATTTGCATAAATATGTATATACATTGTATTTACATACAGTTTCAACTAATTGATGAATTGTTTTTGTTGGTTGATTCATCAGGGAAGCTAAAATGCCAAAGCTATATAAGTAAATACCCTAAAAATCTACCCTACACTAGTGCTATTGCCATGCTCCATTTATCATTCACAACACTAACTAATCAGAGACGGCTGCTTATCAGATAGGTTGCTACGAATAACGAATATACTACATACATACGTAAATATGTATTTATTTTATTTCTTTAAGAGAATTGTACATTGAGTAATCAGGTTTTAATAAAAAGTTGGTTTTTTAAAACTAAGTTCGCATATTTAGTTGGTAAGCAAGCAGCTGGTTTTCGAAATCTCTGAATTTTTTTTGCAATTAGCCAAATCCATTTGTACCAAAATAACCTGAAAAAATGTTGTTTTTTTTTTTATATTAAAAAATATTGAAAATTAGGTAAAAATGATCGAAAATTCCGAAATTTAGGTAGGTTTTGAATGATTTTTTTAACCAAAGTTTAACATTTCAATAAAAATTTTGCACTAAAATCAATACGAAAGTGATAATTTAAATGTAATTTGTATTTTTTTTCAAATTATTTATTACAAGGAATTTTGTTTATAATACTTTTATAATTGAATAAAAAACTTTTGATTATAATCTTAGATATCCTAAGTTAATATATTTCATGTCAATCTTTGTTAAAAACTTCACTGAACATTACAGTCTCTTCAAGGAGGTACGACGGTCACAATTGACATCGCGGAAAAGATCAGAGTTAAAAAGTTTATACATTATACAAATTTGATATCATATCATATAAACCAAACCTAAAATATTGTTTCAAACCATTTTTTATTCATTTTTCTTGCATTTGGTTTTGCCTCTTAGATAAAAAATGAATATGAATACTATGAATAAAAAATATGCACATATAATTTCCTGCATTACGTTATGAATGATTAATTGCTGTTGGTTTTATCCAAAGCGAATATATACTTATGATGCGGTATGTGCAAATACTATACAAATGTAAAACATTTGCAATTTATTTGGCCATGCAATTCCGTTATTATTCAATTTAAATAATATAAACTAAATGCATTTGCGGTTTTCCTCGTAATTTTTTTCTATATCATCTTGATGAATTTGCCAATTGGAGCCTAAAAAGTAAAAAACAAAAGCCTTTTGATTAAAAATGTCAACTATAATTTATTAACAATTCTTTAATGTACATTTACTGTGCCACAGTTACGCACATTCCTATATGTATTCGTACATACATAGTACATATGTATCTCCCTAATTATATGGTTCATGCGACTCAGAAATAAAGAAATTCAGCTCCCAATTGAATAGAAAATAACTCAACGGCAGCTCAGATGCAAAAAGAAGAAAAAGAAATATGTATTAAAAAAAATACAACTATATAAGAAGAGAAGAAGCAACAATAATAATCAAACAACAACAACAACAATGAAATTAAGCAGCTGAAAACGCATCTGTATCTTTTTCATGCACTGGAAATTCCGCAAAAGACGACGGCAAACCGCTAACTTTCTAAATGAAAAAGATGCAACGCCAGCTAATCAAGATCATTATGATGTTTCATATGGCTTTTTTTTTTTTAAGTTAGAGTAATAATAATATAGTATAGGGTATATAATAGATTTGCTAATTGGAATAACATTCAATATTAAATTAAATAAATCGTTAAAAGAACATTTTTCTAATTTTTATGAGAAAAAAAATAAATATCAATATAAAAATGCAGCTTCTCTGTTATAATAATAAAAACAAACAATAAAGTAAAATTATATATATTATTGAGCGAAAACACATTGAAAGAGTATTTCATGTGCGTTTTATAGTTTGTTTTTTTTTTTTATTAAAATTGCAATTTTTTACTGCGTTAATTATAATTTATCCAGACCGCACACTTGAGCTTCCACCTGATACTATTCTACGCCTGTAACAGCATTTTAGGCCATTGTTCGAATTTTTCAACAGAGCTACCAGGCGAAACAATCGTAGATACATTTTTTTACAATGGTTTTAGATACATTGGTGGTGCCAATTACCCTAAAAAAGTAACTTTTTCACCTGAAAGTTAATAATAAAATTTCAATTTTTGCGTAAAATGCGAAGCGTTATATACAATTGTCATACTTTATTACACAGTTTTACTTCCATTTTTACTAACTAATAAAAGATTCAATTTGAATTAAATTTCTTTAGTCTGATATAATCTCTTTCTTTTGCTAAATAGAAAAGAAACGAAAATGAATAACCAAATAAACGAAAATATAAAACAATTTGGAAAATGCAATACAATTGTATAAAATACATCAAAATTTCATCTAAGTTTCTTCTTTCTTAAAAATAAGTTACTATTAACAGGCAAATTCAACTTCTACTAGTTTCCTTAAAGATCTTATCTTGACCAATTGTGGTAAGGGGCAAGTTGCAATCTAAAAATAGATTTTTTAGCAATTGTGACGCCTATGGACTAATTTATCAATATAAATTTATAGCAGACGCCTCTTTTATTTTGATATTTTTTGCAGGCCATGACGCATTGACTTGCACTTGTTGACCGGAACATCAGAAGGCAGAGAGGAAGTTGGGATTATGTTGCAACCAACGTTGACGCCAGAGCTTGAGGATGGCGGTATTGTAACTGGTCTGGGTGCAATCAGTCTAGACGATACACATGTGGATGTTGATGTCGATGTCGATGTGGATATAGATGTCGATGTGGATGCGGTGGCTGAGCGTAAACCACATTTCTTGGATTATGATGCAGCTGTGCCGCCGCCAGAGTATGAGGAGAGCAGCTATGTGTATGCAGCAGCCGCTGGCGAACAATTGAAAATGGATAAGAAATTTGAACGGGATGGTGAGATAAGTGATTACGAGCTGGCTGCCAGTGGTTATACCAAGAAGGAATTTACACAGGATGACAACACACTGCATTTTACACAAAGCGGCAATGTCAGTGTAAAGAAGCCGGTTAAGCATTTTCTCGACGAGAATCCCATACCGCCGGACTATATGTTGGCTCAGGAGATGCGTGAGCATCGCAGTCTGGATCGTAATTTTGAGCGGCAATCGGCACAGCAGGAACAACAGCAGGAACTAATGATGATGCCACCACAGCGACTTGGCTCACCAGCATCTGCACCCACAACTGTTTCTACTGCTGCTGTAAGCGGTGGATCACGCAGATCACGCAGCAAGGAACCTTCATATACATTGTCACGCTTCTTGGACAGTGATACGGCACCGACGCCAAAGCCGCCTTTGCCACGCTTACCTAAAGGTGCTGCCTGGACGAGCAGCAACACCGTTGAGGTGGATGCAACGCTTGGTGTAAAGGTGGAGTGTGTGTATTCACTGCTCTCAATGCTGGGCTCTAATGATCCGCTCGAAATGTCCAAAAAGTTTCTGGAGCTCTCTAGCAACGGGCAGAGCTGTGCTACGCTACGTCGTTCCGGTTGCATACCACTGCTGGTGCAGATTATGCATGCTCCAGACAATGATCAGGAGGTGCGCAAATGCGCAAGCTTGGCGCTTCACAATGTGGTGCATAGTCATCCGGATGAGAAGGCCGGCAGGCGAGAGGCCAAAGTACTGCGTTTGCTCGACCAAATTGTGGATTATTGCAACTTTTTAAAGACATTGCTGCAGAGTGGAGGTGAGGCAATCGCCGATGACTCGGATAGGCATCCTTTAGCGGCTATATCATCACTAATGAAGGTTAGCTTCGATGAGGAGCATCGTCATGCTATGTGCGAGCTGGGTGCCTTGCAGGTGATACCAAATTTGGTGCATCTGGATCATGCGGTGCACGGGCCCAAGCCAGAGGATCAGTGCTGTAATTCATTGAGGCGTTATGCTCTAATGGCTTTAACAAATCTCACCTTTGGTGATGAGAACAATAAAGCACTGCTCTGTGGTCAGAAGCAGTTCATGGAGGCGCTGGTCGCTCAATTGGACACCTCCGGACCGGATGATCTACTCCAGGTGACGGCCAGTGTGCTGCGGAATCTGTCCTGGCGTGCCGATAGCAATATGAAGGCAGTACTCAATGAGATTGGCACAGTTACCGCCCTGGCCAAGGCAGCCATGCGGAATAAGAGTGAGAACACGCTAAAGGCAATCCTGTCGGCATTGTGGAATCTCTCTGCCCATTGTTCAACCAACAAAGCGGAGTTCTGTGCCGTCGATGGTGCATTGGCCTTTCTAGTGGGCATGCTCAGCTACGAGGGACCCAGTAAGACTCTAAAAATCATTGAGAATGCCGGTGGCATACTACGCAATGTATCTAGTCACATCGCTGTCTGTGAACCCTATCGCCAGATCCTGCGTCAGCACAACTGTCTGGCCATTCTACTGCAGCAGCTCAAGTCGGAGAGTCTGACTGTTGTGAGCAACTCATGCGGCACGCTGTGGAATCTATCTGCACGTTGCCCGGAGGATCAAAAGTTTCTGTGGGACAATGGAGCTGTGCCCATGTTGCGTTCATTGATACACTCCAAGCACGCTATGATCTCAGAGGGTAGCTCGTCGGCATTGAAGAATCTTTTGAATTTTCGGCCAGCTGTACAGAATCAAGATCAATTGGATCCTATTGCCCGGTCCATGGGACTGAAGCAGTTGCCGACACTGAAGGCGCGCAAGCAGAAGGCATTGCAAATGGAGCTAGGTGAACGACATGCGGAGACCTGCGATAATTTGGATACGATTAGTAAGACGCGACGGCATCATAATCCCGTGAATCGTTTAACCCGTTCTGCACTGCTGACCAAGAGCGAAAGCCGGGATTCGGTTTATTCGGCCAAATCAGATTCGGTTTATGAGCATCAACGGCAACAGGGACAGACTGCACAGAATAGCTACCATGATCATGAGGAGCAGCCCATTGATTATTCTGCCAAGTATAGCGAAGGTGCTGCCAGCAGCAGCAGCAACAACAACAGCAACAACAATAAAACAACAGCAACATCATCATATCAGGAAACAGATCTGGACCAACCAACAGATTTTAGTCTACGTTATGCGGAGAATCAACTGGACTCGGATTTAAAACGTGCCACAGATGCAGCACCAGCTACCAAGTCAGGTGGCCAGGAAATACTGCTGATATTAGATGACAGCGTCAAGTGTTATCAGACCGAAGATACACCCTATGTTATATCCAATGCGGCGTCTGTTACTGATCTACGTCAGGCAACCAAGGCAGAGGCCGAAGCAGAAGCATCTCCGCCAACTCCACCAAAGCCAGCACCACAAGCTGAAGTCCAAGTCCAAAAGAAGTCTACTGCGAAACTCTCGCAATGCCCATCAGGTTCATATACACCGGAAAAGCCCATTAACTATTGCGAGGAGGGTACACCGGGTTACTTTAGTCGCTATGATTCACTCAGCAGCCTTGATGAACTAGGCAAAAAAAAGGAAAAACTCGATCTACATACAGAGCCACTGCAAGAGCAGGTACAACTGCAACAGCAACAGCTCCAAGAAGAAATAAAACCTGCTTCGGCGCTAGAGACACCACTTATGTTTTCTCGTCGCAGCTCTATGGATTCACTTGATGTGGATGTGGCCAATATTGATGATAAGAGTTCGGTTGTTAGTGATTTCAGTCGCTTGGCCAGTGGTGTTATATCACCCTCGGAGTTGCCCGATTCGCCAACACAGAGCATGCCGCAATCACCAAGGCGTATCAGTATAGCAAGCGCCGGAGTGCCCTTGGCCGCCACAACCAATGCTCATGTCCCGCTCCGCAGCGTCTTTGAGGATGATTTGAGTAGCTTTAATGTGGAGCATACCCCTGCACAGTTCTCCACTGCCACCAGCATGAGTAATCTTAGCATTGTGGACGATGAGAAGGCCATGGGCACTCTTGAGGAGCACGACAATGATAAAGATGATGAGTTACTTCTAGCCAATTGCATAAATATGGGCATGCAACGTAATGTGGCAGCTACTGCACCTGCTATAGCTGTAGCTGAAGCTGGCAATGAGGAAATCACGCGTAACTACTGCACTGAGGATACACCAGCGCTGCTCTCTAAGATGGGCAGCAACACAAATCTATCTGCTATTTCGATAAATTCCGCGCAGCCACAACGCAACTCGCTTAATCTCTCTGACGATGTATCATCCAATGCCTCGGATATTGGCGGCAGTGTCGGTGGCGCATCGCATCTATTGCAGCAATGCATACGCGATGGCATGCAGAAGCCGGCTTCTTCATCTTCCGTGGTTCCAATGGCAAAACCCGATCCCATTGCAATGCTGCGACGCGGTGGCAGTGTTCTGCCCGCTTATTTGCCCGTCAGCGATGAGATGAGCAAATATCTGGTAGAGGATAGCCCATGCAACTTTTCTGTTGCATCGGGATTATCAAATCTAACTGTAGGATCTAGTCTGGTGGGTCCTGCTGTGCAGTTGCAGGAGCAAAATGGGTAAGTTAAAAAATATACCAAAATGTACCAAATTAATGTTACAAATTAATTTGTATTTTAATTTATCATTTCTGCAGCGCAACTGATGTAAATCCAGTAAAGCCAACCAGTCCAGAAGCAACCAGCGCGTCACAAGAGGAATCTAGACATGCACCACATTGGCAAGACGATTCACTAAGTTCCCTATCCATTGATTCCGAGGATGATACCAATTTGCTAAGTCAGGTAAATACGAAAAAGTTGAACTAATTGAAAGCATAACTAATTAATTTAATTCTTTATTATCTACTCTACAGGCTATTGCAGCAGGTTGCAATAGACCCAAATCGAACCTTGGCTTTAGCTCCAATGCTTCTACAAGCAAGCGCTCTAGTTCGCTATGCTCTTCGTCGCAGCCCATATTAATTAATGCAGCCAACTCCTCCAGCTCTTTGAATACTGCATTAAGTGGACGCAAGCTATTGCAACAGGAATCCCATAGTTCAGTGGACTCCAGCGACTCTAATGATAATCAATCCAAGTCACTGTTTGAGCTGTGCATACTGAATGGCATGTACAAGTCGAAGGACCCAGGAGGAAGAACACATCAACATCAGCAGCTGCAGCAGTTAACCAAGAGCTCCTCCAATGCGCAGTCGGATCCCAATCTGCAACAGTTTGATTCATTGCCCGTGCAGCTACAGCCTGTGCAGTCGAAGCGGCAGCGACATCATCATCAGCATCACCATCAGCATCACCATCATCATCACCAGACTCAGGCGCTACGTGAGCGGGAGCGTGAACGTAAAGATGAGAAACTGCTGATGGAGTGCATAAATACGGGCATCTCGCAGAAGATCATCAATGCCGTGCCAAAAAACGTGCAAGCTACGTCTGCAGCTGTATTGGAACCGTGTCACCCAATGGCAGCTACTACATCAGCAAGTGTCAACAGCACAGCAGCAGCTCCAGACGTAGAGCAGAAAGGCAACCCCAGCCACAGCAAGAGCAGCTTCCGCCTCCTTCAGCACCAGCACAACGACGGCACCGACATCGACACAGGCGCAGCAAAAAGTCGAACTCCAAATCAAGGGATCGTGAACATGACGATAGATCACGCGATCGCTATTGGGTCTAAGCTGGACAACGATGCCGATCGATGTTCCAGCGATGAATCTAATCAATCGTTTATACTGGGCACCACTGTCCGGATGGATGCCATAGCTGCCGATGCAGCTAATTTGGCCAACAGCAGCAGCAGCTCCGACAGGCACAAGGATCCCGATCTGATGTTGAAATCTGTGGAGCGTTTAACACTGGAATTTGTTACCTCTGCGGAGCAGTTGCGTCACAGTCAAAGCAATAACACCTGGAATGACAACACCTGTCCCGACGATGTCTCCTTCCCCAGTATCAGTCAATCCGCGCCAGTGCTGGCCTCACTTAGCCTTGATGATGATGGGACACAAGCTACCCAAGCCGTGGAGTTACATGATTTTGCTGAAATCACACCAACCAATGAGTCACTACCCAGCTCCCTGGAACCTCAAACCATAAAGGAGCAGCAGCTGGTTGCTGATGAGCCGAGCAGTCTATCCTCAGGCCTCAATTTCCAACTAGGCGGACAGGTACAGAGTGCAGCAGTTAGAAGCATTGAACAACAGCAGAGAACATTGCTCTTCAACGGCACCAGCGCTTCCATGATGAGCAACTCGACAATGATTGCCTACGAGGCACGTGCACTGGCCGAAAATCTACAACAGTTGCAAGCTGATGCAGGAGATGCTGCTGATGAAATTGATGAGGAGCGTGCACAGTTGACCTTTAGTATAAATGATTGTAGCAGCCTCGATTTGGATAATGTGCGTCCTCCGTCAGGCATGGACTCACTTAACTCCAATTGCACAACGCAGCCCAGTTCGTTGCGTCAACTTCAGCACCAGTTACTGCCTAGCAAATCACCAAGATTTGCACGCAAGGCATTCCCAGCTGGGCTAGTGGCGAAGCGGGCGTTGGGTCAGCTGGCAGGTAGTGCGGAAAGCGTTAATTCTAGCTGCAATTTGTTAGATAACATTAAGCCGCCATCGTTGATGGATGAGCTGTTGGACTCCATGATCAGTGTAGATAGCATACAGTCCGAGGTGGCAGATGCTGAGCTGGACTGCAGCATGGCTACAACTATATCGGTGTCCAATTATGAGACAGCTGCCTGCGATGATCAGACCATGACTCTTACATTGCTTCAAAGCTGTTGCAACTATGACGACGACGAGGAAGATGCCACCATAAATGAAGATTTCAGCTCGGCAGAGTCAACGCCTAAACAAGGTACAACGCCTTCGCCTTCAAATCGTCGCTCATTGACGCCAAAGCAAAGGCGACGTCTGGCCAAAGATCGCTATAAAACCTACACGATATCCAGCAGTGACCTGCAGCAACAAAATGAAACGCTGCAAATTGAGATTGTGGAGGAGAGCGTATCTGCGATACCGTCGACGCCGCCTCGTTCCAGTGGACGACGACGTGGCAGTGCGGAGCGATATAAGACACAGCTTATAGAATGCCCCCGTGAGTTGCTTCAAATGCAGGATGATGACTGCCCCAGCGAGCAACTCAGCTCCATGCGAGCCATGATGCAACAGTTTACTTATATCACAGACATCAACATCGGTCTGCCCAAGGAAACTATGGAGCCGGCGCCAGTCGATGATCCACCCAGCTGTGAAGGTGAGCAGAACTCAGAAACGGAGTCCTGCAATGGACGCACAGAATCTCCGCCCGCTGTAGTTACATCACCTATTAAGAAGGCTACGCCGCCGCCTACCCTGGAGCCAGCTGCAGCGGTGAAAGTGGTGCGTGGACGAAAGAAACCAGCCTACATTTCACCCTATGGCATGCAAAGTCAACGTCAAGCAGCTGCTGCCAATGCCAAAAACAAGACATTATCGCCCACAATAGCCAAGAGGAATGCGCTGCCTGGCAGCCGCCTGCCAGCAAAGAAAAAGACAACGCCGCCGCCGCAGCCAGCGCCATCAACAGCTCCTACGCGACTTGAACGTCAGGGCACCTTTGTCAAGGATGAGCCAACAAATTTAAATGCACAGGTGCCAATTGTGGAAGCAGTTAGTCCCATTCAACGCAGCTCCAAGCTGCCCACAAAACGCACAACAACAACTACACCAGCAACGGCAGGAGCAGGAGCAACTAAAACAGCTTCACCAAAGCGAACAACTCGAATGTTGCCACCACAACAACAGCAACAACAACGTGCCAATACCAATATACGTTTGGCCAGTGCCAAAGCAGCAGCCGCATCCCGTATAGCCGCCCAAGCAACACGTATCTCCTCCACTACGCCACCTTCGCGTAGCAATTCCAATTTAAATGGAGCAAGTGCAGCAGCAACTGCTGCCTTCAAAATTAGTCAAGCGCAGAGTCGGATTGCCAACATCTGGAAGCGTGTGGATGACGTTAAAACCAAAACCACAAACACAACAAAGCCTATTACCAAGACCAAGCAAACATCCAATCTGCGTACACAGCAAACGAAATCTTCCAATACACTTAACAACAACAATGTCAATGGCACCGTAACGACGACACCTCCAACGCTGCTTCGCAGCTCCACATTTGATAATACGCCGCCAGGCGGAGCAACTGCAATGAATCCAGCAGTCAGGTCTAGGCTACCCGTTATAGGCGCACGCAAATAGAAGATTACATTGAGAACAAATAATCAGTCATTTGGGCGCAGGCGAAAATTACGAAAATTAAATAAAATTTTCATATATTTTCAATGCGTTTGCAAAAACGTTTTATCAAAAATCGATTGGAAACTAAACAAATTTATATTTTAAATTGATTCTTGGAGTCTCCAAGCTTTATATTTCGTTTTCTATTTTTAAAACATTTTAAAATGTTTTTTCGAAATAGTTTTTAAAGTAAACCAAAAACAGACAAAATATGTTTATCGTTGATATAATCGATAACAACATTTTTGAATTAAAATTTAATTAATTTAATATTTTCCCTGCGCCAGAAAAAGAATTAATTTTGGAAAATTATTTATCAGTGTTATTGAAAAGAGTGTGTTGCATTTTCAAAAGAATAACGCACAGAATTAAAAATTTATATAAATTATATGCAATAATAATACATATACATACTTATTATAACTTGCTAGAGTTTTAGCTTGATATATACTTATAAACATATTTAAATTAGTTATTATGTATTTAATCCAATTCACAGTCAGTAACAAGTGTGTGTAATTGAAGCGCCAAGTTCGTGTGTAGCCAAATATAGTTATTATTGTTCAGGCCTTTCCAAATGTGTACAACCAACTATTTAATGATCTTATAATATTTATTATATGTAAAACGATAAATAATCGATATAATGTATAACGAATATAACTACTTGTCATTCAAAACTAAGTTCAATTGACTTCTTTTGAATGTATATGCATACATATTATGTAGGTACATAACATGGCTAAGAATTAATTGTTTTAAAACATATTGCCACAGATACTGGCTTCCTTTTTTGTAAACCAAATATTATTTAAAAAACAAAACAAAATTAATATGAAAATTAATTATAACACATTTATAGTCACTGCTTTTTAAGTACTGAAACTTATTTTTTCTTTTTAATTCATCATTAATTTTAAGTGTAGTATTTGTATTAGTTTCAAACAGTTTTCGCGAATTGTAGTTAGTTTTGATCTAAGCCGATTTACAATTCTAATAATATATATAACAAAAAAAAAAAACGAAAAAGAAAATTACAAAAAAAAAAATTTGTTTCATTTTAATAATTAATGATTTCACGATCATTTTGGAAATTCAAGTTTTTATGCAACTTTTCAACTCTGCTTAGAAATTTTCGCGATTCTATTTAATTATTTTGAGATTAGGCCAAGAAATTGATTTGGGAGGATCATCTTGCTGTCAACGATCACAGCAGGTAGCTTCCATTTTATAAAATGCTCGGAAGGGCTCATACATACATACATATGTATGTATATAATATTAAGAGGTTCATAAATTTGAGCCTCGAACAGAATCATGATTGATATTAGAAGGCTCGAAAAGGCTCATAATTAATATAAGAAGGCACGAAAAGGTTTTTTAAATAATAGCTGCAGGATCGAAAAGGCTCATAAATAATATTCTAAGCCTCAAAAAGGCTCATTTGATATTTGGAGGCTCAAAAAAGCTCATTGGCTGTTATTAACTTATAAATAATATTTGGATTCTCGAAAAGGCTCATTTGCTGTATGAATAGCTCATGAAAAATATTGGGAGCCTCGAAAAGACTCATAAATATAAGACTCGAAAAGGCTCATGATTGATATTAGAAGGCTCGTATGCTATCAGCAGGCTCGAAAAGACTCATAATTCATATTTAGTGTCTCGAACTGGCTCTATTGATATTTGGAGGCTCAAAAAAGCTCATTGGCTGTTATTAACTTATAAATAATATTAGGATGCTCGAAAAGGCTTATTTGCTATATGAAAAGCTCATGAGTAATATTGGGAGCCTCGAAAAGACTCATAAATATTAGGCTAGAAAAGGCTCGTTTGCTATCGGCAGGCTCGAAAAGGCACATTTGCTATAAGAAAAAACTCATGAATTTTATTAGAAGGCTCGAATGGCTCTTTTACTATAAAAAAAGGATCATGAAGGCCTATGCCATTGTCTGTTTCATGATGTGGTGTAGGAGACTGAATGCCTTGTATATATGTTATTTTGCTACACGTCCGCTTTTATCCTATGATTGGCACCATTTCCATCAGTCAATTGAGATGCTTTGAGCTAAACTAGTGTCCAAGCTAACTCTATGAGCACCTTGTTGTATCCTGCGGTAAGGCTTATTGCGTCACTGTTTTTCTGCCTTTAATTTTTGTAAAAAATTCATATGAAATTCAAAAACAAGCAATTTGAAAAGTAACGACTTTATATTCGCGGCCTGGTACTCTACTCTTTTTGTTACACCCTGTCTATCGATAAACGATAATATTGGCATATTGCAATTATGGTAACTCTAAAATGTATTTTGTTGTTTTCACATTGCGGCCACACTCTACTGGTATTTTAAGACTTTTTTTACTAAAAAAAAAAAGAAGAAAAAAAAAACAAGTAAACCAAAGCAGTGAAAAGCAGCAACAGCAACGAGTGAGAGAAAAATAAAAAAACCTAAAACACACAAAATCAATGCAAAACACAGCTAGCAAGCAATACAATAATAAATAATTTAAAAAAAAATAAAGAAATACAAACTGATAAAAGACCTTGAGTGCCGTTTACAAGGCGTTGTAAGGCGTCTATTTACAATTGTTTTTTTTTTATTTTACCCCACCTGGACTGCAGGTTGAGCAGACAGGTGTTGTTGTTGTTGTCATCTTTACATGAGATCGTCATCTTGCTCTTAAAATGCAAAAAAAAAGTGAATTTGTGTATTCATTTATTACGCAAAGTACATAGTCTGCATATGTATATAGATATGTATGTTTATGGATTATATATATATATCTATATAGGTATATAGCTAATCAGTGACTGTGGGCCAAAGATAAGAGCAAAAGAGCCAAATAACTAAATGTGTATTGCCCACGTTTTGTACACCGCTTTGGCTAACTGTGACTCAACCTTTAGCGTTAAACTTAACGTTAACGACAACGACAAAAGTTAATGTTGTTGTTGTTGTTGTTATTGTTGTTGCCTCTTTGCCAGAGCTTCAATACTTTTACAATAAGTTGTCGCTGTACAACTAGAGTTGGCCGTATTAATGTATTTTCTATCGTGACACGAATGACACACAGTACAAACAACACAATACTTCAACCAAGAGTACAACAAAAAATTAAGAAAAATTTTCAAATTTATTAAATATTATTGACTTATGCGAATTAAATGGAGAAAAAACTAATAAAAACTAATTAATCTTGTGTCCGTGCGTGTACTATTCGTGTTCGTGTCTTATTAGAAAAATTGTGGACACAAATTAAAACTCTTTGACGTGTTTTTATTCGACACGAGATCATCTTTAACTGTCACGATTTGCGGTCGCTGCAACATCTCGGGCGCGCTTCTGTTTCTTTATTTTTTTCATTCATATTCATTTCATATACAAATACTACTATTCGCGACATCAGTGTTGAAAAATACAAAAACAAACATATGAACAAAAAAAATTTCATAAAAACAAATAAAAAGTTGACCGAATTTTCGCAATAACTGTAATATTGTATCCATATTTTTTGTTGATTTTTTTTTGCTTTTTGGGGCTTCGCTTTGTGTTTGTCTTTATTTCTTTATTCAATTAATAATTGATTTGTTTTGTTGCTGCGACAATGACCAACAATTATTTTAATAAGCTCATATATAAAAATATTTAATAATATATCATATATATTATATATGTATACAATACAGTAAAGCCGCTGCGCAGCCGCATTAATGATTGGTACGAGCACTATGAGGTCACAGGAGGGTCAGCAGGCAGCTGGGCTGCAGCGACCCAAAAACAATGCACGCAGCACACAGTTGACAATAGAGGAGAACGATGCTGTATTCTCATTATTGGGCCGAAAGTGTCAGGTAAGATGATTGAAAAAATATTATATATATATATTTAAGTCAAGTCAGTTTTATTAGCACTAGAATTCTCAATTGGTTTTAGTGTGAAACTGATGGTTTGGCAAGAGTGCGGCTTCAATCGATAGCAAAGTCTGTTGTTGTGGAGCTGCGTAGGAGCTTTCTGAAATTCTTTTTGAGTGTGTAACTTATATTTTATTAAGACTGACCTAAAGCCCGCTTTGATGATCAATAAGAAATTGAAATATCGATTTAAAATACCAAAAATTGTATATTATATAGTATTTGTATGGTTTTTAGTATGAGATAATCGTTTAAAAAGTTTTTTAATTCAATTTAGACAAAGGCATATCTCAATTACCGCCGTATTTTGAATCAATTAATTAAGATTTGAAAACGAGCTAAATTTAAGGATTTCTACTAGAGCATAAAACATACTTAAAACAAATTGTTTTTGATTAGATTTTAGAATATATGGATTTAACATAATTCTAACTCCTCTGATTCTTAAATATGATGTAAAAAAGTACTTAATTCTAGTATTTATAAAGGTTAAATTAAAATACTCTCGCGTCTTTCATTGGATCAATTCTAATAAATCGCAAAAATTATAAAATTTTGGTAAAGTACCACAGATTAAATATTGTCGATCAATAAGCTAAATTATTATCAAAAATATTTATAAAATCTTTTATAATTAATCATAAATTCTTTGCTTATAATAACAATACCAACTAGAAAAATTCAGTTAATTGTTTCTTGAAAAATATTTCATTTTATTTATAGTTCAAAAGAATAGTTTTGTTTCATTGATAAGAAAAATCTTTACCTGAAATTGCAAAGTACATTAAAAGTTAACAGTTTTCTGTTAAAGGTTAATAGATTTATTTAAAAACTTAAATGTTGTTTTGCATGAATGATTAATTAAATTAATTATATGCTTTTGATAAAGGTTGTTGACAAATGCTTTTGTGTTAAAGCTGCCAAGGAAAAAAATAGTTTATAAACTTCAAATGAAATAATATGTTAGATAACAGATTTCTGTTAAATAACATATTTGATTAGCATTGATTGAATGGCTGTAATAAAACAGCATGTTAAATATTTTAACTAAAATCGAGCAGTGGCAGCATTATTCGTTTATATTAATAAATAAATTTTATATTACATTGTATTTATATAAATGATTAATTCATTGTGATTAATGTTATTAAATCCCATCATACTGCAAGCAAGCGTGTAGGCGAATGCGTCACATTATGTAGCACCCTAAATACATATATATGTATATAAGTACAATGCTACATCGATATATATCGAATACAATATATTATTTATTTGAATTTAGAATTCTGTTTTTGTATTTTTTGTCCAGTTTTAGCTAGTTTTTTAGTCATTGTTTTGAAACAGAATTTAATTCACTCTGCAGTTAGCTTGATGAAGCATTTCCTGCAATCGCACACAGACAGCTCAAATATCGTCCAATGTTACGATAATACCCTTCAGCTGCTGCTCTAATTTAACGCTTTAAGGAACCTTGGTTATATTTAAAAGAAAAAAAAATCAAAGTTTATATAACTAACAACAATAACATAATAATTTTTTTTTTTGTAGGAAATTTAGACGGCCTATAGCTTTTTATCAGTTATTTGTGCGGTTTTAAAAGACTGCAAATAAAGAAACCTTTAAAAAGTAAAAATACTGACAGTGTGTGTGTACATAAAGTATACCTTCATTAGTTGATAAGAACTTTTGCAATTGATAAATAATTTACTTATACTGAGGCATTTGTGTATACTTTAGTTATCTTATCACCCTCATCCATCCATTTCGTTTAACCAATGCCAAATTCACAAATGATAAGAAACTTACGAATCCAAAAATAATATTAATAAACAACAAAATACAAGCAAAAAATATTTTAAAAAACTGGTAAATTAATATGTTTTACATTTATTTGTTTGTATATAATTAGTGTACTTGCACGATATATTTTTAAAGTCTGTGTTTTGTCTGTGTTTTCCTTCATTATTTTTATTTGTTTCTTTTGTAATTGCAATTCACGCTTTACTAACTTTTCGACTTTCCAATGACAAACATTTAAAATGTGCTTTTCAACTTTTACATTGTTGAATTGGATAAATGTGCTTTTAATTGAAAGTATACAAATCACAAGTTACCGTGTGAAATACTTTGTTTTAGATAGAATTTAACTAAATTTGAATATTTTTGTTGTTAAATTAATAGTAATTAATGTATATAAATGTATTGATTAATTTAAAACATTACAAATTAGTATAAAAAGTAACTTTTAACAAACTTAACAGAAAAATGTTAAATAACATTCGTTTAACAGAATTCCGGCTATGCTCTTGTTTTCGTGTTGGAAATTAGTTAGTTTATTAAAATTGTACATTATTTTTCATTTACTATAATATTAATTTTATACAATTAGTAGATTTTTTTACCCCGATCCATTGAAAAATGGAAAGGGGTATATTAGTTTTCTGACAACTGTGCGTCTGTATGTATGAACGCGTCGATCTCAGAGACTATAAGAGCTACATTAACCAAATTTGGTATCATGGTTGGTGTAGTTCGCGCGCAG
>JBANCX010000179.1:0-14935 GCA_037040065.1 Dettopsomyia nigrovittata
GTATTCGAACCTGTATACCAAATTTCGTTACTGTAGCTCTTATAGTGTCTGAGATCTACGCGTTCAAACAGACGGACGGACGGACATGGCTAAATCGACTCGGCTATTGATGCTGATCAAGAATATATATACTTTATGGAGACGGAGATGTCTCCCTATGCCTGTTACATACATCTTCACTAAACTAATATACCCCTTTTCATTTTCAATAAATCGGGGTATAAAAAAAAAGCTAAAATGCAAATTAATCAGCTTGAAATGGAAATTTATAGAAAAAAAAACATAGAACATATGTGTGATATATTAATATATTTAATTATTTTATCTATTTTATTTAATTATTTTAATTAAATAATGCATTAGTTCTATATTTGATTATCGGATTTATTTGTAATTTCGATTTGTTATCGATAACTATAAATTATATAGGTTAAAATTGTTTTTGAAAAGTCATTTAATCTTGAGAATTATTTATTGATTTAACTATGTTCTTCCTATTTGTACATAAATGTACCTAACTTCTACCTAACTTATTTTAATAAATATTTATTCTTTTATTTCCCTAATTCCTTCCTATTTGTACCTAATAACCTTGCAATGTATTTGCTTTACTATAAATCTATTAATTCCCTTAATATCTAGTGTTTTGTACCTAAATTGTACCTATTTGAGATGCTATCGATCGTTTGGTAGTTTCTATTTAATTTTTCCTTTTCTTGCGATCGTTATCGTTGTACCGGAACAGTACCAAATTATGCATTTCTCTAAAATGCTACCCAATTCTACATCAATGTACCTTTTGATATTTATTATTTATTCCATATTTTCATCATTTTTAAATGTTTTTTCGCAATCTTTTCCCATAATTTGTTCCCTATTTGTACCTAAATGTACCTAATGATTTAATTAATTATGTCTACATTTAAATTTAAGCTAAATTTATTTATAAGTCCATCCCATATGTACCTAAATATACCTATTTAATGTGCAATTACATCTTTAGTTGATTTTTATTTTAATTTATTCATATTTCCATCATATTTATGTTTCTAAGTTATTCCCAATTGTACCTAAATGTACCAAATGGTTGCCTTTGCATTTATTTTATATATTTTTTCTGTTATTTGCTTAATTCCTTCCTATATTTACCTAATAATTTACTAATAATCTCTTTATTCCCTTAATATCTTTTGTTTTGTACCTAAATTTTACCTATTTCAGTTTCAATCGCTCGTTGCTTGGTTTCTATTTAATTTTTCCTTTTCTTACGTTCGTTATCGTTGTACCGGAACAGTACCAAATTATGCATTTTTCTAAAATTCTTCCCAATTGTACCTAAACTTACCTTTTGATTTGAATTATTTTTTCCATATTTTGCTCATTCTTAAATGATTTTTGCATTATTTTTCCTAATTTTGTATCTAAATGTACCTAATGATTTCTCATATTGTTTCTACATCTTAAATTTAAGATAAATTTATTTATAAGTCCTTCCCATTTGTACCTAAATGTACCTATTTGAGTTGCAATTGCTCTAAATGAGCTAATTTTGTGGTTTTTCTTTAATTTGTCAACGTGTTTCCATATTATTATCTTATCTTCAAGTGTATCCAATACTCCCCCCATTTGTTTTTCTAAAATTCTTCACAATTGTACCTAAATGTACCTATTGATTTTACCATATTCCTAGTATTCCTAATTCATCTCTGTACTTGTATCTATTAATTTTCTTTCTTTTGCAATCTTTTTCCAATAACTTTTTCCTATTTGTACCTAAGCTGTACCTAACTTGTCCCTACTTTTGTTGCCTTTTCTTTCCTAGCTAAGCCAACAAACTGTAATTCGATATTATAGATTTGGAAATAAACAAAAGTTGACTGAAATGCATTATAATATCTATCCACAAATCATCATAAATATATATATATACTTTGGTACTCTGATATTTGAGCATATGTTTGCATGGATTTAAAATGGAAATTTGAGCTGATTATTCATGTGCAAATGACAAATGTCTCGTTATGTATGCAACCTGCAGTGTTGTTCACAAATTTTATTTTTAATTCAATTAAAAAATAAAGATATTTTCATTAAGATGGCATTTTAGCGTGAAATAAAAGCGGCTATTACAAGATATAAATAAAATATTATCAGAAAATAAAATAAAATATTGAATATTGTTGCGCTCGCTTTCAATAATAATAAAAACACAAAGATATTTCCACTATTTATATATAATTACGATTTATTTTAGCTTGGAGCACAGCTCAGCTTATATCAACGACAATATTTTAATTATAACAATAAGAACAATAATTGCAAGTGTATGTATGTAATATTACATGGAACAGCTGCCGACTTGACATAAACTTAAAGCATCGCTTAGATAAAAGCTCAGCTTTGAGTCGATAGCTGCTCTATATTTGCTTATGGCAATGCTGCGTTTGGTGCACTATTTAAATTTGAATATTCTACTGTAGCTGGCGGCGCCAACAAATATCTTTTAAACCTTTTAAAATTTGAAAACTTTTGCATTGAACATAAACAAATTCGTATTTTTATTGACATAAATGTTTATTTCTTTATTTTTAAGTTGTTTTATATTCTTTGACATAATTTATTAGACTTTGCTCTATCCAAAAGTTAACAAATTTAGTGCAAATGTAAAAAGAAAACTATTAAAAACGGCTAATTTCAGTGCAAAGTGCGAAAGCTACATATTATACCCGAGCAAAGTATTTTCTATCGATAGTTCCCCATTGCATCCGGAACAAGCATTTTGCCTAGCTCTAGCTTCTAGCCAATATACTCGCTTCCAACTATTTTTTTCAAATTCCAAAAAAAAAAAAAGCTAAAAATTGTCTTTGGACAAACAGCTAAATGGACAACACAGCTGTTGCCGGCATGTCAACGCCGCAAAAGTGCAAAAACGAAAACAGATTAAACAATAAACAGGAAAAACACAATAGAGCAGAAACAGAGAGAGAGAGAGAGACACACACACAGCGGAAGAGAGGCCAAAGGTGAACAGAGACAGAGAGAGAATGTATGAAGAGACCTACAGACAGAGAGAGGGAGACGCGACGCGATGCGACAGTATTTGCAGCTGGCCCACGAATGAATGGATTCAGCTTAAGCCAAAAAAAAAATGTATCTTACGGATGTGCAGGTGTTTTTAATGGCCAAAAATGTTGTGTAGATGGAATAGCTGGAACATTATATATTGAGCATGCTTCATTCATATAAAGCTATAGTTGTCTGCAAGTATCTATAGCTGCGTAAATGTATCTGTGTGTATCTGTGTATCTCATGGCGCACAGCTGTTTGCATTTCAAGAATGAAATTCACAAATGTGCAGCGAAAGAAAAACAAGAACAGCAAACCGCAAAACTTGTTTTGCCAGCGAATTTCAAGCAGAAAACGTAAAGAATAGTGAAGAAAAAAGAAAAAGATACAAAAAAAGATACAAAATTCGCTGAGCATAAATTCAAATATAACTTCTACGAACTGTGAGTAACAAAGCAGAAAAAGTGTTTTTTCAGTTTGAGATACAAAATGCAGCCGCAAGATACAGATACAGTTATGGATTGTTATCGTATGTAAACAATAATAGCTAAAGATACAAATAGTAGATGAGAACTTTCAGTTTAAATCGATATAACTAACTATATACAGATACAGATACACCTAAAAAAGATACAATTACGAGTATGACAGAAAAGCAAACGATGTAAATCATTTTATAGATACAGTATCTAACGTAAAATGATATTTGTGTCTTTAAGCTGTAAATGCACTCAAAAGATGCATAACTAACGCAAGATACAATATCTGTATCTATCAGCTATAGTTAAATATAAGGCGATTGTATCTCAAAGAAAATAAATACAGTATCCAAGGCACTAATAGATACATAGATACATATCAAGCTTATCAGACAGAGATAGAGACTTAGATACAATATCTGTATTTGTATCTATTAGTAAAATAAACTTGCAATTAAAGATAAACTTGATATGGCCTAAAGATACACTACAATTACATTTGTATCTATCAGTTGTATGTAGTTGCAGCCATAGTTACTTAAACTAAAGATACATCTCAGCTCTTTACATATACAATCTGTATCTAGTTAACAGCTTACGCCCACTAAACTGCTACGCCCATTCGCTCTTAGCTATCTTATTAGCAGCTTTGTACTAATTTTCATTTACCACAAAAAATATAAACCAAAATGTATCTTTTTCTTATTTATTTGGTTTTAAATTGAACATCTCTGAAGTTGAGGTTAAAGTATCTTCTATAAGCAGCTTTAAAATTAATTGAATTTCATTTTAAACTATTAGAAAATATATTTTACATAATATTTTAATAATAATATTTAATAATAAAAGGGATTAACAAAAAGATACTTTTTTTTTATTGGATTGATTTTGGCCATGTTTATGGGGCTTTAGAGCTAAACAAAAGCTTGTTTAAAAATGTGTATCTTAGCGTATAAGCTGAGTGCAACTTTTTCTATACTATTGACTAAGATACTCTTATCAGTGAGCGATCGGTCAAACAAATAGATTGTTTAGTATCTTTGAGATACATGCAACTTTCGGTATAAAATTGTAAAAGATTTTCTTTATTTTATGCAATTTTAATCAAAAATTTTTCACTAAAATTTTGATTTATTTATTTTTAGTATCTTTGAGCTGCCAGCATCAGCTTAAGTAGCTTTGAGATACATTTATTAGTATCTTTTTGGTATTTTTTTTTTTTGAGTAGCGCATTAAAATTTCGACTTTTTAATACAAATTTCTCTTGAATTTCAAGCTTTTGCTTAACCCAAAATGCAAGAGAAAAATTGTTTTTTTTTTTTGGGTTGAAAGCTTACATAAAAGGAAAGCCCAGGAAAAGCAGCCAAAATGCTTGGAAAGTTAGTACGGAAGTAACGTTAGGCATTGACTGGCGGGCTTTTGGCCTTTTTTTTCTTCGTTTATTTGCTTGTTTGTTCGCCATTGTTTCAAGTTGAGCATATTTTCTTATTTTCGTATTTTTTTTTTGGGCCAAATTTCTGTCACAGTTTTCATTAAAATTGCGGAAAAACGAAACAAACTATGAAATAGTTAGTCCCAACTGATTAACATGACTGACAATCGACTAAACAGCTTTAAAGGTAAGAGCTAGAGTGCTTATTTTGTTGCACACATTTATTATGGTGTTGAAAGTAAGCACAAAGATGAGAAATCAGCCAATTGCAACTTTTCTTAGTTGGAAAATCAAAGTTTAAAGTATTTAATGCTTACCTTGCATGTAAGAGCTAGAGTTCTCATTTTTCCACACACATTTATTTATGGTGTTGAAAGTAAGCACAAAGAAGGGAAATCATTAAAATGCAACTGTTCCAATTGCAGATAACTTTTTTAAATCAAAGTTTAAAGACTTAAATGCTTCTAACTTTATTCTTTTTCAACCGATTTCATTGATATATTTAAGAAATATAATAGAACAAGTTTATCCAAGTAAAATAGATTAAAAAAATAAATAGAGATCACAGAATTAATCATATTGTCCTTGTAAGTCCCTAATTATTTAAACGATTTCGTTGATATATTTGGTAAGTTTACTCTATTTAAGAAATAAATGATTGAATATCGCAAAGTGAATGTAAAAATGAGATCACAAAGTTATAATAATCATAATTATCCAACTCTAATATTGAACAAAACCGATTTTATTTAATTTTCTAGTCTATTTAAGATATAAAATATAAAAAATTATTCCGAATTTTTGCAAATTTCATTTGAAAAAATCAAATGAGACCAAGTTATAGACAAATGTTGAATCTTTTCCTTAACTTTTAATCCAAATTTATCTCATTTTTATATAGAAATTTCTATAATTACACCGACCACAAAGACTCTATAAGAGACTTTCTATATAATCTTAATACACAGCTAGTGAGAGAGCATGAAATATGTTAATTTCTCGACAATTTTGCTACAAAAAATACAAAAATGAATAATAAAAAAATACCAAAGTTATAAATAATAACTCAATATGTTGATTGTCTGTCGGCGGAGGGTCTCGGTTCTCGGTTCTCAGTTCCCGGGTCTCTGAAAACCAGGGCTTGGTCATAGAACAATAAAATGATGCGATGCGATGCGCTGCGTGATTACGAAATTAATGAAAAGAGCTTGAGAGAAACTAGTAGAGTGAGTACAAGGCATAATAATAAAAAGATTCCTCTCTTCTCAGATACATTCTAAAAAAAAAAAATACCAAAAATTTGCAATTCATTGTGAAGCATGTGTGGGAAACAATAAAAATACCAAAAACTTGAATAGATAAAAGTTAAAGAATTAAATAATAATATTATTTTCATAGCATATGGCATATGGCAAGTACGAGGGCAGTCCGATAAGTACTTAGCCTCACCGCCCGAAGGCTTCACTATCGTCTAGTACTAGTTCTTGTAGACGTCTATTGTCGAAATTTCAGCCGAATCGGACTCGTAGTTTTGTTTTGACTGCGTGTGAAATCGGATGTGTTCGAGGATATTAGAAAAATGGAGAAAGAGCAATATCGGTCTGTGATTCGATTCTTGTTTTTGGAAGGGAAATCGCGCAGCGGCCCAGGTGCCCGGCAAACGGCTACTACGGAGGATAACGTGACAAAAGTCCACGATACGCGAGATAGCTGAGACAGTAGGCATCTCAAAAGAAGCTGTCGGCACGATGGGTGCTGCGTTTGCTCAATCCGGACAACAAAACCCGGCTCACACTTCCGCCCTTGCCACGGCCAAATTGATCAAATTGGGCTACGAACTGCTAACCCATTCACCATATTCTTCAGATTTGGCCCCATGTGACTTCTTTTTGTTTCCAAACTGGAAAGAGTCACTCGCTGGACAGAAATTTCCGTCGAATGAGAAGGTCGTCGCCGCCACAGAGGCCTATTTTGTAGACCTCGAGAAAACGTAAAGAAGTTGGAGCATCGCTGGATATCGAGTGTATCGAGCTAAAAGGAGATTATGTTGACAAATAAATCGCTACTTTTCCAAAATTTTCGTTTTTTCTTTTGGAGGCTAAGTACTTATCGGACCACCCTCGTATTATTATTATTATTATTTTTGTTTTTGTTTTTTTATTAATTAACTTGCATACTATGGACTATACTACGCGCTGTCATCTAATGGACTTTAATACTATGAAAATGGATGACATTTTAATGAATGACAAAACACACACAGATAAGAACACACAGTACTACATAATACTTATAATATTAAATATCAAATTATAATTCTTTCCGATTTGAATATAACAAAATACATATATTTGATATCAAAGTTATGATTATGTAACAAACAAGAAATATATTTTTTCTTTTCTTTTATAAAAATTATGTTTTTTTAAATTAAAGATAATAATTGTTCGGATTTTATCAAGTTTAAAGTTCAGACTAAAGTATTTATATTTTTATTTCACTTTTTAGTACTTTTTTCTTTTAAATTTAGTATTTTTATACGTCGATCCATTTGAAAAATGTGACAATGTATGTATGTATGTATGTTGTGACAATGTATGTAACAGGCATAAGGAGACATCTCCGACCCTATAAAGTATATATATTCTTGATCAGATTTAGCCCTGTCCGTCCGTCCGTCTGTATGTATGAAAGCGTCGATCTCATAGACTATAAGAGCTACAGTAACCAAATTTGGTATCATGGTTGGTGGAGTTCGCGCGCAGTACACTTATATTTTTTTTTTTTGATTTTCCCCCCATCACCCCCCCAAATCGAAAAAAAAACGATTTACAGTTGCAATTTTTCACCTATTGCCTTGAAACTCAGAATGTATATTAATGAGTCGACAACTAATCGATCTGCATCAAAACATTTTGGATGCCACGCCCAGAACGCCCAAAATCTAAAAGTACAAATAACAGGTGTAATTTTTCACCTGTAATCTTGAGGCTCAGCACAGGTGATTGGCATCATAATATTGATGTACTGTACCAATTTTATGTGTATCGGATCAAAATTGTCGGTTTTCTAGAGAAAACATGGTTGTCATTTGGTGTTTGCAAGGAGATAACAGGGACGTGGACATCGCTAGCACTTGAATCGGGTTATCTCGTAGTCTTGAATAGTTGAATGCAATAGGACAGATAACACCGGAAAACCTGGTATCAAAGATGTCTAACACAAAAGAGGACTTGGAGGAGAGTCGCTGCATTTCTCGACGAAATAGTAAGAAGCAAGAAAAAAGACCTAAATAGGAGGTCAAAATTGGGTAACTGGACGCAGATAAGTACTCGGTGAGAGGATTGTATGTTTTCTATTTCTATTTCTATCTCTTGTACATCTCTTGTCTTTTCTCTTTCGCCATTTCCTTAGGTCTCTCTTCTTTTTAATCCAATAATTTTTTTCCAATTGCATTGAATTCTCTCTCTATTCTGAGAGTCGTACATATTGTACATCACTTTTACATAAGTTTTCTATATTTAATTACATAAATACATCATTTAACATTTAATTATGGTTTTATTTGAACATTCTTTTCAACATAACCTCACTTAAGTCCACAATTAAATTATCTATATTCAAAAAAATAAGGAAAATGTTTTATTTTAAAGCTTTTTTAGTATTTTTTACTGTTTAGATCTTTAATTTGGTTTATATTCAAACAACTTTTGAAATTTTTATCATTCAAAATTCAACAGAATAAAATGTTTACTCTTTATATTCATCTCTCTCTCCTATTCTTGTTCTCTCTCTTTATTTGCTTGTTTCTCATTCTTCTTCTTTGTGTCTGTAAGGGTTTTGTTTTTTTTGTTTTTCAAATGCGCATTTTATATTGTTGAAACTTGTCGTCTAATCCCCGTTTGGAGCTAACATCTCACACGCAAGAAGCTTGGACTGTGCTTGGGCACAACTGTCACGTACGCCATCAACATGAGAGGCCAGGCCAGGCCAGGCCATGCCAGTTGCTTCGCTCTCTCTGCGTTCTCATTGTTCTTACTCTTCATCGCTCATTGTTCTTGCGATGTTCTTTTGCTCTCTCGATCTGTTTGCTTGTGTTATTGTTACGCATGCGCTCGCCGCATATGCACGTGCATAAATTTTGCTCTTTTATTTTTAATCAAATTGCGATTTTTTTTTTGGTGAGTTTCTGGATTCGTTTTGGGATTTCTGTGCCTTGCCAAGGAATATATTCTTTATATATATATATTTATATAGTAAACTATCTGATTGTTGCAGGTGTGTGTGTGTGCGTGTGTGTGTGTGTGTAGCGTAACATATTATTAAATTGGCTTGATTATGGCCATGGTCAGCAGCAAAAGCAGTCAAAGCAGCCACACAAAGTCAGTGGGCGTGTGCTTTGGGGCACGAAAAAACCAATTTTGTGGCAGCCAGCCACCACAGAGAGCATTTCCTGTCGTGCAACATTGTTGTTGTTGTTGTTGTTGTTGTTTTTGTTGGTGTTTGCTGTGTTCCACTCCAACAGCAATTAAAGTGTATAAACATGGCTGAATAAACTAAAAATTGACTTTTTTTTTTGTCGGTTGCCAGACGACGACGGCGACGCTCTCTGGCCATAAATCTTCCAGCGCTGCCAAAAATAGAGTCAAAGCTGCTTCATTTTATATATATATGTTTTTGTTACTATATATTTTTATATATATATCTTGGGATCAGGCAAAATGCAGTCAAACTTTTTGATAAAGACCTAAAAATAGTTGAGGAGCGCTCAGTACAACAACAACAAGCTAAGAAAATAAATTTATTTTTTCTTACACACAAAACAATCAATAAAACTAAAGAAAAAGAGAGAAAAAAAAGGTTTCCAAAACAACATTTGTGATTGATCTATTGCTTGCATAGAGAGAATGGAGAGAGAGACAGAGTGTGTGTTTGTTCACAATCAAAGACAAGCCTCTAGGGGTCGTCCCCACATGTCTATAAACTTAAGAACCAACCTAAAGTAGGTCAACTTTACGTTCTATGTATACGCCTCATCGATCGTTGGGTAAAAACAAATAACGAAGCTCTCTAGTTGAGTGTGCTCGACGAAGAGATACCCCGATCAAAGCATTGAAATTAGTTACTTAACGACGGTCTTTGCTTTGCTGCTTGCGCTTTACATACAACGCACAATGCCAAACTTGTTTGCTTTATAACATTTGCGTTTTTTATCCGATCATTATAAAATTGAGACATTAGATCAATTTTATGATGACAATCACTGTATACTGTATTTCAAGATCATCGCTAAAGAATTATAGCTGTTATTTGAGTTTTTTTTCTATTTTGGGCGTTGTAGGCGTGACATACAAAATTTTTTTAATGCAGATAGATCAGTCGTCAGTTCAATAGTTTATATAACAAGTTTCAAGATGAAATGTAATAAATTACACATGAAAATTTATTTTTTTCGATTTGAGGGGCTGGTGGGTGGTAAATTTAAATGTTCTTTCTACAATGTATAGAAACCTTATAGACGAAACATATGTGCTTTAGTTTTTGTCTTGTTTTAGTCTTTGAGATAGACGCATTTATATAAGCCTATTTTGCAGAATTTGATGAAGTGAATGGTAGGCGTGGCATGCACTCGTTAATGCTGATCAGTGATCATGAATATGTATGCTTTATAGGATCAACGATATATTTCCTCTTCTTTGCCTGTTGCGTTGTCAAGTATACTGTAATACCCCTTTTTTTTCGATATTTTCACTAGAGATCGGGGTATCTTAAAAAACTTGATTCTATAAATTGATAAAGTTCTTATTGTATGTACGTATGTGCGTAGGTCTAGCCTAGTACTATATGCGTGCTATCTACATATATTATAAAGAAATTTCTATAATCGAAAATTCTAAAAGATTTTTATCGTTTTTTATACCCCGATCCATTGAAAAATGGAAAAGGGGTATATTAGGTTTGTGACAACTGTCCGTCTGTATGTATGAACGCGTCGATCTCAGAGACTATAAGAGCTACAGTAACCAAATTTGCTATCATAGTTGGTGTAGTTTGCGCGCAGTACACTAATATTTTATTTTTTTGGATTTCCCCCCACCATTCCCTCAAAACGAAAATAACGATTTACAGGTGCAATTTTCCATTTATTCTTTTGAAACTCTGAATGTATACTAATGTGTTGACACCTGATCGAACTGCATCAAAAAATTTTGGATGCCACGCCCACAACGCCCAAAATCAAAAAAATGCGAATAACTGGTGTAATTTTTCACCTGTGATCTTGAGACTCAGCATAAGTAAGTTTTATCATAATATTTATCAAATGTACCAATTTTATGTCGATCGGATTAAAATTGTAGGTTTTCTAGAGCAAACATGGTTGTCATTGGTTGTTGCAAGGAGGAGCTAGCACTTGGATCGGGGTATCTAGTAGTCGAGCACACTCGACTAGAGCTTCCTTACTTGTTTTTATATAAATTATAACATTTTCAGTTGTTTTATTTTGTATTTTTTGTATTTTTTGTATTATATCATAAAATATTATTTTTGTCGTCACGCGTCTCACACGATAATTTCATAAGTTTTCTTTCTTGTTTACTTTTCTTTTTTTCTTTCTCTTCTCTTTTTGTTTCTTTATTTCTTGTGCAACACTTGCACACATTAATGGTTGCGTTTTATTTGTATTTAACTTTCAATCTAAATTATGTCACCTGCTTTCAGTTAAAAAAACAAAAACAAAACAAAAAACTATTTTTTTAAATAACTCATTTCAATTTCCGTTTACTCATTTAGCCATAATTAAGTGGCCAACACACCCACACACAAAAAAAATTCAATTTTTTTTCGGTATTTTTTCGCATGTTTGTTTCAAGTTTTGTTTCTTTACCATTTTTGTTTCGGGTTTGTAATGAGTTTAACAACCTGCGGCCATTTAAGAATTTTGTTTTTCATACAAATTTGGCTTAAATAATAATAATTGTTAATTAAATACAAACAATTTTAATTATTTATTTGAAGTTATTCGATATTCGTTACTTTCTATTCTGGATTTATGGAGCTGGAGAGCTTGTAAAGCGTTGAATTTCATGTTTTCTAAAAAAAATAATTTTCAAAATTTATTCCCGAAACTTTATTTCTTTGACGATCCTTTTAGAGGTTCATTGGGTGTATTATCCTTGTTAGTTTGTATAATCTGAAATTTCAGATATTATTCAATGGTTTTTGTACGTTTCAGAGCACAAATCATTGGAAAATGATTCCAAAAACTTTTCAATTATTTTAAAAACAATCAAATTCTTAGTTAGTTTAAGAGTTTTCTAGTTTTTAAATAAAGATTTAACTTCTACAGTATAAGAATTAAGCTATTTTAAAGTTTAACTTTTTATCGAAATCTAGAGATTTAAATGGTTTTTTTTTTTCAGTATTTTCCCGGTCTTTATGACCTAAAATACATTTATTTTACTATTTATTCAACAATTTATTGAAAATTTCTAAAATTTTGTGTTTAAATTCATTTAATTAATATAAAAACTGTTTTTAGCGTTAAGACCTTTGTTCCAAACATCAAAATAACATAAAAAACATGTTTAAAAATACTAAAAAAATACTAGAAAATATACTAAAAAGTATCTGAACTTGTGTGTATATCCTTAAGGCATAAGATACACAATGCTCCAACAAGAAAAATACAAAAATTTTGTTATTATTCCAAGAGTTTTAAACTTGGTAAAGGGGAAAACTGAGCTAAAGCAGCTGAGTTGAGTACACTTGACTGCAGCAAATCGACGCTCATTGTTGTTGCTGTTGTGTTGTTGTTGTGTTGTTGTTGTGTTGTTGTTGTGTTATTGTTGCTGTTGCTGTTGTTAGCTCGCAATTTTGCACGTAATTCGTCACGTAGCAAAATGTTGTTGCTGATTATGCATTGAAAATTGCAGGCGGCAATCTGCATAGCCACAGCCACAAACGTGGCCCAAACAGTCACCAGCTAGTCAGTCAGTCAGCCAGCCAGGCGAAGCGGTTCGTCACTCAAGCATAGCTCATGGATGTAGCTCCTTAAAACCGTAGCCAAATGTGAAACCAGCTGCTGCTGCTGCTGCTGCTGTTGGCCCGCAGGCCACTAAAAAGCCATTAAATATATCAAGCACAACAACAACAATTCGTCTGCCAATTAATGCCAAAAAAAAAAAAACAAAAATTGAAATAAAGCCATAAAAATTAGACTTATACGAGAGCTCTAAACGCAAGTTCCCGCAGACACAATCAATGCCCAAAAGCTTCATACCCTTTCAATAGTACTAAAAGCCCGCATATTATAATCAATTTAGTGGGTTTGGTTCATTGACATTTTTTTTTGGTATTTTTTTGGGACAAGTCTCAAGAAAAGCAACAAAACAAGACCAGAGTGTATACGCCTGCAAGATACCCGAAGTTTCAGTAAAATTATCGACATTTTTATTATTATTATTGATAGTACATGCTCAAGGTCAATTGATCAAGACAAATAACTCTTTATGTACCATACCACTCATAGAAACATGAGCTGGATGTCTGTTTAGTTAGTTTTATCAGCACTAAAATTCACAACTGGTTCTAGTGCTGGCAAAGAGAGCGACTTTAGTACGATTGCATAGTCTGCTAATAAGGAAATCGGGAAAGCTTTCTGAAATAACTGAAATACAGACATTTGTGGTACATGAAAGAGTTATTTATTTTATATTAAGATAAACAACTGACCTTGAGCCAAGCTAGCACATATAAAAATTCAAATAAGTTGAAAAAAAAAATGAATAAAAAACAAACATTTTTGTTATAAAAACTCAATTTTTTCGCCCGATTTATTGTTTGATTTCAATGCAATCTTATAAAATTGTAGAGATTACGAAATTTTGGGTGAAATCGCTTGAAAATTAAATAGTTTTTCTATTCAAAGACTTAATTTTGGGCTGATTATTGCAATGGGCGTCATAAGATATAGATGAAATAATGAAAGATTGTAGAATATACGAAACTTTGAGTGAAATTGCTTGAAAAATAAAATAGTTTTCCAATGCAACGACTAAATTATTGGACTGATCATTCCAATGGGGTTCATATAGTATACATATAGGATAGTTAACATTATAGGGAACCTGAATACAAAGTTTTCGTGTCTCTAGCTCTTATAATCTTTAAATTCGATGCGTGTTGATCCAGATCATGATTGTATATAGTTTATAGGCTCATTTGTGTATTTCTCATCTATTAACCAAATTAATATACCCAACTTCTGATAGAAATAGTCATCATCTACTCTATATAATTGATTGTCAATCAAATCAATGCAAGCCAGCTAGCCAGTCAACAGAACAAATGTCAAAGTTCAAAGCAAAGCGCATGAAATGAAGCCATAGGTCAACCTCATATACAATTGACCTAAATACTATCAAGAGAAAAAACAAAAATCATAGAAATGTGTGCCACAATTTATGTTGCATCAACTGTTGCAAGACCTCAAACATTTATTAGTTAGTTCAACTTTGAAAACTAAACTACAATTTATAGATCTCAAGTCTTTTAGCCAACTTTCACTATTGAACAACAATAAATTCATTCAGTTGCCAATAAACTTTGTTAGTCTCTTCGATATATGGTCGAAATAATAATACATTTGTCTCTAATAAAATATCGAAATTGTTACAATTTATTGCGCGGTTTTGCAAAGAAAAATTCAATTTAGAAAACAAAAAAAAAATCTCAAAAATAAATTAGTTTGACTCTAAAAAATACATAAAACTCCAATACAAATATTATACAGAGAGTGTTGATGACTTAACAGAGAGTTAACAGAGACTTAACAGCGTAGGAACAAAGTGTTTATTAATAGAGTAAGAGCGAGAAATTACATCTGTTACAGTACATAACATAGGAATGTTAATTAACAGAGCTTCAACATAAATAATAAAGTTAGACTCTAAAACAA
>JBANCX010000179.1:15035-27462 GCA_037040065.1 Dettopsomyia nigrovittata
ATATTATACAGAGAGTGTTGATGACTTAACAGACAGTTAACAGAGACTTAACAGCGTAGGAACAAAGTAAATCATATATTTATTAACAGAGTAAGAGCAAGAAATTACATCTGTTACAGTACATAACATAGGAATGTTAATTAACACAGCTTCAACATAAATAATAAAGTTAGACTCTAAAACAAATATTATACAGAGAGTGTTGATGACTTAACAGACAGTTAACAGAGACTTAACAGCGTAGGAACAAAGTAAATCATATCTTTATTAATATATTATTTATTAACAGAGTAAGAGCAGGAAATTACATTTGTTATAGTACATAACATAGGAATGTTAATTAACAGAGCTTCAACATAAATAATAAAGTTAGACTCTAAAAAATACATAAAACTCCAATACAAATGTTATACAGAGAGTCTTGATGATTTAACAGACAGTTAACAGAGACTTAACAGCGAAAATCATATATTTATTAACAGAGTAAGAGCAAGAAATTACATCTCTTACAGTACATAACATAGGAATGTTAATTAACAGAGCTTTAACATAAATCATAAAGTTAGACTCTAAAAAAAACATAAAACTCCAATACAAGTATTATACAGAGTTAACAGACAGTTAACAGAGTTAATTAACAGTGCACAATAAGAGAGCTAAGAGAGATATATCTAAGTAGAGCTGGAGAACAATCGATAGATTGGCGTTGATTGATTGTTTATTTCAAACCAAGCTCTGTTAAGTTAACATTGCGAGAGAACTCTATTTTCAAGGCTGCCATCGATTGCATGTCGATAGCTACAAACCATTGATAGCGTCGCTAGTGCTATCGATAGCTATGTCCACCTCTATATATTAATATCTCATATTAAAGTTAACATTGCTTTAACATTATCTCTATTTAACAGAGCTTTAACATCGCTGTTAAGTTGCTATAGCTTCAACAGCATTTTCATAAACAAAATGTTATTTTCTTCATCACTTTAAATGCCAACAATTCCACATTTCACAATATTTAACTTTAAGAAAGTACTAAAATAATAATAAAAAGAACAGACGACTCGTAAACGGCTTTAGTTTAGGCCAAATCAAAAGGCAAAGTCAACAACAACAACGTCAGCTATGAAATTGCAAAATATATTTGTTGTTGTTGTTTCTGTTGTTGTTGTCAGGCCAACTGTTTGCCGATTATGTCACTGAAAAGCTGCACGGCTTACATACAAAACCCACCGAACCACTCTGGCACACTATGTACGTACCAACCAATGCTCTCTACCTACCAACCAACCTCTCTATCTCTCTCTCTATACTGCGTACCTCTCTGCGTTCTGTTTACTCTTCTCTTCTCTTTATATTGCATATTATTAACATTACGTGTTTCGTGTGGCACAATTTTTCAGAGAAACTTCTCGTACTGCTGCGAGAGAGCTCTAAAGTTTAAGGTCTTCAGAGCAAGCAAAATGAGGCAAATTTTAAAATGTAACAAATCCTTTCAAATCCTTAAGTTGCCGCCCTACTAATCATAGACTACCTAACAATATACTTGGAATAGTTGTTAGTATTCTAATGTCAGTTGGACAAGACGAGAAACGGAAAATGGGAAAAAAATGGAAAATGAAATTGAAAAAGTTTCATTTTTTTTGCTTTTACTTCAAGTGCAAATGTCAAATGTCGGAGCAGCAACGACTGTGACTGCGCTTAACTTTCAAGTTCTAAAAATTTTAATTCTTGCGAAATGTTGCTTTTGAAGTGGCGCCCTCTGGCGACCCGAAGCCAAAATAGCAAAGCAAACTGACCCTTAAGCATTGTCAAAGCTTAATACATATAAACAAAGAGACATATGTACATATGTATGTGTGTATGTAAATATAATTGCTTTTATACCCTGTAAAAAAAGATTATTAGAGAAGATGGTTTCATATAACAAAGTATATCAATTTGTTGTCGTCTATTTCAAAGAATATAAAAATTGAATCCAATAGATTTATTGTCAATTTTATGATTAAATTTAAGTTTAAATTCCAGTTAAGAAGAATTCCATTAAATTTGAGTGCTTTGCACGCCTATAAATCATATAAAATAGATCAGTTAATCGTAAAAAATGTTTTTTTAGCGTTTCAATTAATTTAAATTTGAAATTTTACAACAATTTTCAATGATTTCTCATGTTTATATAATGGACTTACATTGGAATGATCCTTTATAAGGTCAATTCTTAAGTTCAAAACAAATTTATCAAATTTCAATTAAAATGGGAAAATTTTTGGCATAAAAAATGTATTTTTTCATCAAAAGTATTAAATTTGGATAAGTTTTAGAACAGCTGAAAGAGTATCTTATGTCTATATGACATAGGAACGATCCTTCATATTGTGAATCTTTAAATTCAAAACAAATTTATCAAATTTCAATTAAAATGGGAAAATTTTTGGCATAAAAAATGTATTTTTTTTTGGATAAGTCTTAAAACAGTTTAAAGGGTAATTTGTATTTATATCACATAGGAAAGATCCTTTATAAGATCAATCAAACGAAATTAACAAATTTCAATTAAAATGGAAAAGTTTTGTCATCAAAAATGTATTTTTTTTCATCAAAAGTTTACAAAAACAACAGTTCAAAGGGTATCTTGTAGTCGAGCTGGAATTGTTCTTCAATTCTTCAATTTTGCTAATGCAACAAAAAAAAAACGTTTTTTTTTTTTTTTTGAAGCATTATTTCAAAGCTTTAGTTCCGTTCTAGTTTATTTAGGGCAGCGGAGGCATCGCGTTGCGTTGCGTTGGCAGCCAAGGCTGACGAAACGCCAAGAAATTCTTTCAATGCGCTTTTACGAGTTAAGCACATTGAGCAAAGAGAGTGAACAAAGTCAGAGAAAGAGAGAGAGGGAGTGCCAAAGGTTATCGTATGTGTGTGTGTGAGGGCAAGTTGTATTTTTAAGGGCGGCCCGCCTATGCTAAGTTAACGTAACTACTAGAAAACCATTAGTCAAAATTTAAGAGGTCGCCTCAACAAAATTTTCAAATTTATTTTCTCGTATTTGGAACGGATATTGACGTAAAGCCTCCAAAGCGTAAACTTTTACATAGAGAAGTAGACGATAATAGCATGGAAATGGGGAATTATAGTTTTGTGTACGTAAAAGGCAAAGGATGGAGACATATTCCATGTTCCTATAAATTATATATAAATTCTCGAATCCATCTTTGAACCCGTATCTATCTCAGAGACTATAGAAGGTAGAGCAATCAAATTTGGTACAGAGATTCATGTATAGCGCGAGCTGCACACAATAAATTTTTATTTTGGATTTCTCCCACAACACCCCCGCAAATTGAAAAACTTGCATAACTGTTGTAATTATGAATATGTGATCTTGAAATTTTGCAAAGATAATTGAAATTATATTATTCATCTACTTAACAAATTTCATGACAATCGGATAAAAAACACAAATGTTATAAATCAAACAAATTTGTCATCGAACGTTGCAACGTTGCTAGCAGCGTCGTCGATATCTTTAGCAACAGACCAAAGACCGTGTACTTGGAGCGGTGTATCTGATAGTCGGACTCGACTAGAACTTTCTCAATTGTCGTTATCCTTATCAACTCATAAAACGATAAATTGTTTCTTCTTTATAAACGAATTCAATTAGTTTTTAATTCAAAATTGAATTTTATGACTTTCTTCCGTATTTCTTTATTATTTCCTCTTTTTTATATTTTATTGCGTCTTAGAAAATTGATAAGAATTAGTAAAACAAACAAAAATAGAGGCAAAAAGAGTCAAAATATAAAAACTAAGAGTTTTAGAAAACACAATTAGTCGAAAAATAATAAAAGAAATTTATATTTTCGATTTATTTGATCGAACTTTTGGCAATAATAATATAAATTATTGAACAACTGGTCACACTTGACGAACTGATCTCTCATCTTCCTCCTTTTTCTTTCGTTTCTGTTTGTATTCAGTCTTTCGCTGAAGTCAAACCGATGCAGTCGCAGACGCGCATAATAAATTTTTTACATTTTAATTGAACAATTGATCATGAGGAAAACATTAATAATTACAGAAATCCTTAAAAATAAAAAACAATTTAAAATATTTATTAAAATGTTAAAAAAAAAAGAATTAAATATTATTCAAAACAAAACGATTTTTTAATAAGAAATAAGAAATTTTAATTTCAATCGATGCCCTTTAAGATAGTCATAAAGATGCAAATCAGTCAAATGAGCGCAGTGAGCGAAAAGTGAGACGCAGAGCGTACGTACTGCATTAGTAAAGAGAACAGAAACAAGTAAGGAAGCTCTAGTCGAGTGTGCTCGACTACTAGATACCCCGATCCAAGTGCTAGCTCCTTGAAAACACCAAATGACAACCATGTTTGCTCTAGAAAATCTACAATTTTAATCCGATAGACATGAAATTGGTACAGTACATCAATATTATGATGCCCAATCACCTATGCTGAGCCTCAGTACACAGGTGAAAAATTACACCTGTTATTCGCACTTTTAGATTTTGGGCGTTGTGGGCGTGGCATCCAAAATTGTTGAATGCAGTTCGATCAGGTGTCCGCACATTAGTATACATTCCGAGTTTCAAAAGAATAGGTGAAAAATTACACCTATAAATCGTTTTTTTTTCGATCTTGGGGGGTGGTTCATACATACAGACGGACAGTTGTCACAAAACTAATATACCCCTTTTCCACTTTCCAATGGATCGGGGTATAAAAATATATATACTTCAAAGAGAGAGAGAGAGAGAGTGAGTAACTGACCTAACATTGTTTCTAACACTTTCAGTTTGCATTAATCAGTCTATAAGCAAAAAAAGGTTCTTTCAGTTTATCACATTCTTTAGTTTCGTTGAATAGATTGATAGAATTCTATAGAAATACATTGAAATACTCGTAGATACATATATGTATGTATATATACGTATTTGATTAGAACATTTTCCCCGAATATAAATATAAAATTCACTTTCCAAGTCGTCACACATATAAATATGTCAAACAACCAAAAAAAAAAAAGAGAATTTTTTTCAAACAACTCTCTCTGTCCGTCTAACTCTCTCTCTCTCTATCTCTCTCTCTGTGTGTTCTAAATGAACTTACTCACATAATTGACAAGTGCTCCCAATAGACACAAGAGATACATAACCTAAAAGGTTCTCATATTCAATGAATTCTCAATGCGTTTAGATAATTTTTTAAGTAAATAAATAAACAATTCTCATTTATGGGATTTGTAATGCAAATGTTGAGAAGAATAATCCTCTCCTCATATGGTCAAACGTCTCTTATTTGGCATAAGAAGAAAAATCTCAAACAACAACAACAACAACAACAAGTTGACAAGTGCAGTGCACACAGCAGGCAGAGCAACAGCGACAGAGGCAGCACCTATGTGCATACATATATGGATGGATACAACTGAAGGAGTTGAGAGCATGTCAACATGGTTATGGCTTTAAGCTATATACATATATATATATATATATGTTGACGTCGTCAGTAATCAGACGCTGAACTCACAAATGCAGACAAACGGTCTCAAGGCGACAAATAGCGAACAAAAAAAAAAGAAAAGTAAAATGAAAAAAAAAAAAAAAGTGAAAATCTTTAGTACATCGAAGCTTAAATACACTAACTTTCAATCAAATAATTCTCTGATATAATTGTAGTCGACCTATCTGGTTAAGTTAACATTTTGCTAGACAATAGATTCTCTGGGTTCGAATCCTGGGCAAGGCATGGCAATTGATAGTACAAATTTCTTCTTATAAGTTACTATTATAGTAACAGTACTACAAAAAAATTTCCAAATTAGTTAATAAAACAAGTAAGGAAGCTCTAGTCGAGTGTGCTCGACTACTAGATACCCCGATACAAGTGCTAGCTCCTTGCAAACACCAAAGACAAACATGTTTGCTCTAGAAAACCTACAATTTTAATCCGATAGACATAAAATTGGTACAGTACATCAATATTATGATACCAATCACCTATGCTGAGCCTCAAGAACACAGGTGAAAAATTACACCTGTTATTCGCATTTTCTGATTTTGGGCGTTCTGGGCGAGGCATCCAAAATTTTTTGATGCAGTTCGATTAGGTGTCAGCTCATTAGTATACATTCCGAGTTTCAAAAGAATAAGTGAAAAAGTGCACCTGTAAATCGTTTTTTTCGATTTGAGGGGATGGTGGGGGGAAATCCAAAAAAATATATTATTAGTGTACTGCGCGCGAACTACACCAACTATGATACCACATTTGGTTACTATAGCTATTATAGTCTCTGAGATCGACGCGTTCATACATACAGACGGACAGTTTTCACAAACCTAATATACCCCTTTTCCACTTTTCAATGGATCGGGGTATAAAAATATGATATAATTGTACGACTTTTACAAAATTTGTTTATATCATAAATTAATCATTTAGCTTTTGTTTTAGTTGCTTGAAAAAAAAAAAACAAGTTTTTCTCAAATTAATTCTTTAGATTCTGATTTTCATTGAAGTTTTGAACAATTTTTTGCTCAAATTTCAAACAAAATTAAGTTCTGTATGTCAGTTATATGATCTGAACTGTCTCATCTGGTTAAAGTTGTAGGATAGGTCATGGACTATAGAGGTTTAGCACTATTTCTATATGCTGCAAGACTCGAAAAATTCCCTAAATTTTTCAATGTATTTCGGTGCATAATGTTGACAAAACCAGCTGCGTTTAGGTTCGATTTGTTCGAACAACTCAAATAAATAAATTTAAATGAATATTTCTTTAAAAAATTTCCAAATTTTATATTATTTTGACTAAAAATAAATGATATTTTTCAATTTTTATCAGATAGATATCATACAAAAAATCCGATATTATTAATAAATCAATTTTGGAATAAAAAACTTTTTTTTTGTTTTTAATAAAAAATTTAAAAAACCGTTCCATTTCATATAAATATTGGTTCGCTTCGAATAGTTTCAGTTTGTATTACATTAAAGAAATAAACAAAGTTCCGCTTACGAACCGGTTCGCTTTCAAACTCAGGTTTCTTGACTATTCTATATAAAATCTAACATAAATTTCTCATCACGTTACATATTTCTTCATAAAAATTATAATACCCTCCTTCCACATAGAGTATATAAAAACAATAAAAAAATAACAACAACAAGAGAGCGACAAGCTGCATTGCTTTTCACTACTTTTGTTTGACTTTTCATTTTCGCATTGTTTGTTTGTTGGCGTCTTTGCCATAATCAGTGCAAAAAAAAAATAGCAGCGACTGCGACTGCGACGCTGACTGCAACAGCGACAGTGACAAAGACAAAGACAAAGGCCAAGCGACAACAGCGTTTATGGCGGCGGCATCACTTTTATGTAGCAATGAAAAACGTAAGAGTTTAAGAGCGAGAGAGAGAGTTACAATTATACATATGTATGAGTAATATATATAACAACATATTACACAAAAGCAAGAGAGCAAAAGTTTAGCTTCAAGTCTTGGACACCAAAGCGCAATGTGCAAGTCAAAGAGAGCGAACAAACATGTGTGTGTGTGTGCATGAGAGCGCCAGTGGTCATTTAGTGTTGCCCATTAAAAATGAAAAAAAAGCTAAATAATCATTTAATTTCTTTAAATTATCAATTTATATATTAAGATGCTATCGATAATCGAATGAATTGTCATTTGGTTCATTGAAATCTTTGATAAAAATACGAATTTTTTTTAGCTTATTAAAAAGTTGTTTGTTTTTTTTTACGTTAACATGGTTTTTAAACCGAACCGGTTCGCAAATTAAAACAAATTAACTGAACCAAAGCTCAATCGGATTGATTTATATAATTTTCATCCCGAAGACATACAAGATTTATTTATTTATATGCGTAAAATGCAATAGTTTTGACTAAATAAAGTCGTTTAGTTGATCTCTTTTAATACTATTTTAATTGAAAAATACTAATTACGTATAAAAATTAAATACATAATTTCGAAAAACTTAAAAAAAACTACAAAATACCAAGAGCTAGATGCACGAAACTACGAATAAAACTTAAAAAAAATTGCTTCAAATTATGAACCGAACCAAAGCGATATTGTTTAGGGCTTACAGCTTTGACGATAGACATTTCAAAAATGTTATTAAAGTTTAAAAATTTGATTGAAAGGTAAAAACTATAAATTTGAGTACAAAAACTTAAATAAGAATTCCTCTTAAAATATAGAAAAAATTTTATTACTAAAATTTAAAAAACAAATGTGATAAACGTAAACGTGAAAAAAATTATGTTAAAACTTTAAATTAAAAAAAAAAAAATAGTTAAAACTAGCTAAATAATAATAGCTATATACTGACAACACTGGTAAACATTGCCTCATCGGCTTACAGCAGCAGCAGCAGCCGCCATAAGAAAAACCAGTTTTTTCTTCAACAGCAACAACAACAATTAACTATTAACTATATGACGCATGCGAAGCTGCTAACATTTTTGTTGTTGTTGTTGTTGTATTTTATGCTTTCTTTCATTTTTCTTCTTGCTTTAGCTATGATTTAATCGAGCTGCTGCTGCAACACTGTTTTTTCTTCTTCTTCTTTTGATTAATATTTTTTCTGCTTTGATATTACATTAGAAGCAGCATTAGCAAGTGTAAGAAATATGTTATTAAAAGTAAACAAAAAATATATTTTTTCATATTATTATTATCTTTTTGCATTATTTACACTTTTGCATTCTTGTGGATGATAACCTTGCATGAGCTAGATAGGTGTGTTAACCTGTGTAAATAAAATAAATAATAATAACAGCAAAAAAAATAAAAAAAAACTGACGAAGCAGAGGCAACAACAACAACAACAGCAACAAAAATAAACAGAAATCAGATAAAAAAAAAATTTAATTTTTTTTTTCAAAGAGGAGCTCTGAGTAATATAATCTTGAACTCATTCAAATTAATAGCTCAATAATGCTATATTCTTGCAATATCGATAAATTATCGATTTTATTTTAATCGTATCGCTTTAAATCGATCAACGCAACAAAAATAAAAGTTTAGTTTAAAAAAAAAAGTAAAAGAATAATCTGAAAATTCTTGTGCAATTCAATTGTAATCGATATTCGTTGGCGATTAATTGGTTAAAATCGATTAATCGTCTCTTTACCAGCGGTAAACATAAGTTGTCTTATAATATTATTGATATTTTAGAAAAGAAAAATCTGAAAATTCTTGTGCAATTCGATTATAATCGATATTCGTTGGCCATTGATCGGTTAAAATCGATTAATCGTCTCTTTACCAACGTTAAACATAAGTTGTTTAAAAGTTATCTTCAAATATTATTGATATTTTAGAAAAGAAAATTCTGAAAATTCTTGTGCAATTCAATTGTAATCGATATTCTTTGTCAATTAATCGGTTAAAATCGATTAATCGTCTCTTTACCAACGTTAAACATAAGTTGTCTTATAATATTATTGATATTTTAGAAAAGAAAATTCTGAAAATTCTTGTGCAATTCAATTGTAATCGATATTCGTTGGCCATTGATCGGTTAAAATCGATTAATCGTCTCTTTACCAACGTTAAACATAAGTTGTTTTATAATATTATTGATATTTTAGAAAAGAAAATTCTGAAAATTCTTGTGCAATTCAATTGTAATCGATATTCGTTGTCGATTAATTGGTTAAAATCGATTAATCGTCTCTTTACCAGCGTTAAACATAAGTTGTTTAAAAGTTATCTTAAAATATTATTGATATTTTAGAAAAGAAAATTCTGAAAATTCTTGTGCAATTCAATTGTAATCGATATTCTCTGTCAATTAATCGGTGAAAATCGATTAATCGTCTCTTTACCAGCGTTAAACATAAGTTGTTTAAAAGTTATCTTCAAATATTATTGATATTTTAGAAAAGAAAATTCTGAAAATTCTTGTGCAATTCGATTATAATCGATATTCTTTGTCAATTAATCGGTTAAAATCGATTAATCGTCTCTTTACCAGCGTTAAACATAAGTTGTTTAAAAGTTATCTTAAAATATTATTGATATTTTAGAAAAGAAAATTCTGAAAATTCTTGTGCAATTCAATTGTAATCGATATTCTCTGTCAATTAATCGGTGAAAATCGATTAATCGTCTCTTTACCAACGTTAAACTTAAGTTGTCTTATAATATTATTGATATTTGAAAAAAGAAAGTTCTGAAAATTCTTCTGCAATTCAATTGTAATCGATATTCTTTGTCAATTAATCGATTAAAATCGATTAAACGTCTATTTCACAGCGTCAAACGTATTTATATTTGTTATCATTTGAAAGAAATTGTTTAGTTTTTTATTAAGTTTCACATGAACCTTTGTTTGAACCTTTTTTTTAGCGTCAGAAATCTATAGATTTTTCATATATAAAAGACATTTAAACAATTTTATAATTACAAATCCATTAAAATCAATGACGAGCACGCCGCAAAACTCGTAAAAAAGTTCGAGTTTTATTTATTTTTTATTATTATTTTTATCGTATCAGCCTTTTATCCAAACTAATTGTTATTGTTTTGTTCATTAATTGGAATAATTTGGTTTCGCATCAAATGTTGGTTTTTTTTTGTTGTTGTTGTTTTCTTTATGCATTGTTCGAAATTAAAAGCATTTTCATGTTTTAATCACTGATCTGGCTCAACAATTTTCTAGTTAATTGCAACAAAAAACAAGTAAAGAAAAACTCTAGTTGAGTGTACTCGACTACAAGATACCACGATCGAAGCCACAAAATTAGTTCCAAATTAGTTTAAATGCATGCAGCACGTCTTTGCGCCTTGCAACGTTCAATTTCAACCTTATTTGCTTTATAACATTTGTATTTTTCATCCGATTTTTATGAAATTTGTACATTAGATTGATATTATGATGTTAATCATTTATTCCGAATTTCAAGATCATAGGTGATAAAGTGTAGCTGTTATTTGATTTTTTTGATTTATGAGATTGTGGGTGTGGCATCCAAAGTGTTAATGATGCAGATCGATAGATCGTAGACTTAATAGCATACATTCCGAGTATCAAGACAATAGGTGGACAATTACAACTTCGATTTTCGGGAATGGTTTATGGGTTCAAACCAACGGACATGGCTATAACTTCTCGACTGTTGATGCTGATCAAGAATATATATATTTTATAGCGTCTCCTTCTTTGCCTGTTACATATATTGGTAGAAAACTTGAATACCTTATTTCTAATGAATCGATGATGTTGGGTGTCTAACATTGAATTACATTATTTACAATTGAAGTATACCTGATGTACATGGTCTAGAGCTACTACCTAAATTATATTGATAATGATAATGATGTTGATGATGACGCGACAATGCAGCTGCAACTAAATTATAAAAATACTAAAAATCCACCAAACTATTGTAGTCTTATGCGTCATGTTATTGTAGAAGGTCATTTTTGGATAATCGATATAGCTAGAATAAAGCTAGAAACAATTTTAAAGCTGATTAAATCTATTAAATTTAATTTATTGCATTTAAAAGATTTTAATCTTGAATTATTTATTTTGTTTTTCCTTTGATACTCCTCTTGGGAGCTTAAGGCTTCTATTAAGTTTTTGCCATGTCCCCACAGCTGATGTTGTGCGCAGGTAAGCTCGATCCTTTGTTGTTCGACGCCAGGTGCACTTGGTTCGCCCAACTGCTACCCTGGGGATTCCATTCAGATGCCTTCCTGGTGGTAACTTGTTGAGGCCCTTTGGCTGGTCTGCTCATATAGCAGAGTATAGTTAAGATTTTGGGATTTGTTTTTTTGGCTCCTGTTTTTGTTCCTGTTTAAGGTATCCCTCCAAAAATATTTGCAATGAAAAATGAGCCTTAACGCTTTAATCTAGAGTTTTCTGTCTGATATTCCAGTATCTGGATCTCCCTTGACATGGTTCGATACTATTTTGGATTGATATACCTTTCTTTTGATAGTCTAACGCATCCAGTTCAACTGTTCAGTTCAGTTCGAGCTTTATTCTCGACAATTTCTGATTGTTACAATCTTAATTCAAAGTTAATAATCAAAAGTTTACTTTAAAGCTACTGAAAAATTAAGTTCAGATAGTAGATATGTAGATGCCATAGATACTATCTATGATAACGACCTGTGCATGTTCCAGTTTTCTTTTTATACCCCGATCCATTTGAAAAGTGGAAAAGGGGTATATTAGGTTTGTGAAAACTGTCCGTCTGTATGTATGAACGCGTTGATCTCAGAGACTATAAAAGCTACAGTAACCGAACTTGGTATCATAGTTGGTGTAGTTTGCGCGCAGTACGCTAATATTTTATTTTTTTTGGATTTCCCCCCACCACCCCTTCAAATCGAAAAAAACGATTTACAGGTGTAATTTTCCACCTATTCTTTT
>JBANCX010000180.1:3173-20405 GCA_037040065.1 Dettopsomyia nigrovittata
TTGCAATACAACAATTTTAAGAAAGTCATCATAATAAATTCATTTTGGATCATTTTTAGTAAGTTAACATATAAAAATATTCTTATGAAATGCTTTCAAATCTAATTTTAAATCTGAGCAATTAAAAATTCCCGATTCTGTCAAAAGTAATGGATATTTTTCCAAAAAAAATATCGTTAATATTGAAAGCTTTACGTTCTAACAAATATTTTAAACAAACAAAGAGTTAGAAGAATTGGAATTGAAAATATTTTTTTTTTTTAATTGCACAAAAACTATTATTTTTTAATATTTTCCTATTTTAAAGTTAAATATTAGTTAATGTTGGATATGGACTGGAAAATGTGAAGAGAAAACAGTTTTCCATTTAAAAAGACAACTTATATTATTTATAATTTTTTGTTTTAAGAGCGAAATATCAAATTTTGATGAGGTTTTTAAAGTTTTCGGTTAAAATATATATATAGTTTTGGGAATAAATCATTTTATTTTCAAACATGCAATTGTACAATATTCTTTTTGAGTCTTTATAAATTGTATAGGGTATTGAAATGGGAAAACAGCTGCAGCACACACACACACACACACACATACACACACACACGTATTAGCATAAAAGTCAAAAGAGAGAGAGAGAGAGAAAAAAGTTGCGGTTTTCTTTTCACTTTTCACAAATGGCCATGCAAATTACAAGACACATTAGCCGATTCAACAATCCTACGCCTAACCCAAAAATGGGAGCAACTACAACGACAACAGCAACAGCCGCTGTTACAGTGGCAGCAGCAGTAGCAACATACTGCATGCCGCATGCCACATGCATTTTAGTAGCTAGTCAGGCAAGAGAGTAGCTTACAAAACGGAAATACGCCAAAAATATGTTTACAGCAGCTGAGCTAAGCGATCATTTGCTAGTGGGTGAGTAGCGAGTGGGGAGTCAATTGCATACAGAGTTGCCAGCTGTTCTTAAGACTTTTATAATTACTTATATAATTTTGATAATTTAATATAAATAACAACAAATAGGAAACGTTTTTAATTCATACTGAATACAAAATTTGCAACTATTAATCGATAATCATAATTATTTGTTATATATTTTGCATTTCTTAAATGAAAATCAATTTTTTAATGATTTCAGATTAAGTTTTGGAAAATGATTTAAAGTTAATTTTCATTAAAGAGTCGAATATACTAAATTTTTTGATATATTTTTCATTTGGTTACAACTCTTCTCATTATTTTGAAAATCTTAAAAAAATCTTAATAAACTAAATACATATTTGTTGTAAATAAATAAATATTATAGAATTTATTAAATATTAATTTATAATTCATTTTGTTTTTGTAATAATAGTTATTTGTTACCTATTTTAAATAGCAGTGGCAACCCTGTTTTAAATTGCATGACATTATGCAACGCACAATTAGGGGAAAAAAATCATTTAATTAATTAGTTAGTTAAATTGTATTTCAAATTAATTTTCAATTGTTATTTTATTGGATTTTTTGTTTGTTTTCTTTTTCTTTAACAAGTGGCAACTCTGCTTCTTTTTTTTTTTTTGTTTGTTGTTGCATTTGGTCAGTTAGAGAGTAAGTAAGTAAGTAAGTAAGCCTGGCTAGTTGGTGTTTTTTTTTTTTATTTTTTGTCGTGGCCTGTTTGGAATGTTTAGTTAACCGTAAATACCAAAAAGTCGCACTGCGCCCGCGCCATTTTGGCATTGATTGCTGAGACCAAGGCGCACACACACACATGTGAATACACTCACTGGAGCGTGAATAACATTTGGTAATCATGGCACAAACACGAAAATGCATTAACCAAAATTGTGATCATAAATTTTCAATCGACACGCGGCGGGTGCTGTTGTTGTTGCTGTTGCTGTTGTTGTTGCAAGCTCTAACTAACTGAAGCTAAGCTATATATATTTGTGTGTGTGTGTGTGTATCTGTGTGAGTGACTTGACCAAGCGCATGAATGACTGGACTAAAACTGAACTGGACTAGTACATAACATTGCATTTGGCCAGCAGCATTTTCACATAGATACATACACACACACACACACATGCACACATGTATTATTGTGTATTGTTAGTGCTATAGCTATTACTGTTGCAGCTGCGCGCATTCTTGGTCAGAGAAAGTTTTTGTTGTTGCTGTTGTTGTTTTTTTGTTTTTTTTTTTTGCACAAGTGGCAACCAGGCTGGCTGGCTGGCAGGCTACATTTAGCTATGCAGCATCCATAGTCCAGGTCAGTTAAATGCCAAAGGCTGCCATCTTGTAGTATGTTGTAGCTAGCTAGCTGGTGCTGTTGCATGATTGTCCTTACATTTTGGTACTTGCTGCACAATATCTATTTGTGGCGTGGGTGCCACAGCAGAGGCAGCAGCAGCACCAACAACTGCCAGTTAAGCGGCCTTTTGGTTTAAGCTTGTACAAAATTTGTCCACAATCAGCTTCCAGCTACTGCCAGCCACAAGCTATGTATGTGCGATAAACATGCACTTGCTTATAAATTGTACGAATATAAAATAAAACAAAGATCAAACCAATATAGTTAGAATAAATTATTGACAATTTTTCTTAACTAATTGCTATCAAAATAAAATAAATTGTTTAAAGAATTGAGAAGAAATACTATTTTATCGGTTCTAATGTATTATATGTATATTAAGCAGGTCCAACCCAGAACATCGGCTTGTCCAGAACCCTTGCTCGTACACTGCTTGCCTAAAATTTAAAAAAAATTAATTGAATAATGTCAAAATAAATGGAATTATTGAAATTCAAAACGTTTAAAAAAATTTCAGTTTTCTTACTTTTGCAACATTGATATTGAAAATCTTTGGAATTAAACTATATAACATGTCCATGCTTTTATCAATCAAACGGATTCAAATATTTGAAAAAAAACGTTTAAAAAATTATTTTTTTTAGGTGAGAATAGTATTTAAATAGGATTGTTTATCGGATACCGAATTTGGGCCGAGAAAATACTGAACCTTAGAGCCTCGCTCTAGGGTCAAGTTAAGCAATGTCCAACGACACCAAACCGATGCAAAAGCTACGAAGACACTATCTTCCGCCTAACCGAACGTGTCACGTATTACGCAGACGAAAAGAAGTGCGACGCGTCGCGTAATAGTAAAGAATTTTAAGTTAAATTAATTTAATTGAAATTTAAAATGACAAAAATGAAAAATAAATGAAATAATAGAAAAGAAGTAATATATATTAAATAATACTTAATAAATAATAATAAAAGATTACAATATATTAAAGTTATTCCGTATATAATAAATTGTGTCAATAATTATTTATTTAAACATTTAAATTACAACAAAATATATATTTTTTATTGAAATCTTACAACAATGTTCCTTAAAAACAAATTGTATAATATACGGAACGTTCTTAAAACTGATTTCATTAACTTTAATGATTTGGCTGAAAGAAAAAAGATAGTTAATGAAAAAATATTTCAATTGAAGTTGACAGAAAGGATTGTCTGGCTGTTTAACTGTTTTTTTTTTAAGGTTCTGTATTTTCTGCTGTTAACAGCTTAATCGAATTATTTGTCGAGTGGATGTTGCTGTTGGCCACAATTCAAAATGTATTCGAATCATTTCATTTTTTTTCTTTTCTCTCCTTTTTTTTTTGGTTTTGACCAACAATTGGCTTTTTTTTTTGTTTGTGTTGTGTGTTACTTATTGTTGTTTGGCATATGACTCATGTTTTTGCGTGTTTTCGTAAAATTTCAATGTGCTTCCTCTTTGGTTTCCCTCTTATTTCGATTTGTTGTTGTTGTTTTCCTGTTTTTTTTTCGGAGGCGGCTTAAAGCGCGCGCTTGCAACATGTGAGAAGTTGTTGTTGCTGTTGCTGTTGGTCGAAGGTTTTACCCCATGGCTGTTACTGTTGTTGCTGTTGTTGCTGTTATGTATGGGTTTGTTCAACGCCTTTACTGCGGCTTCTGTTGCCTGTTGCTGCTGTAGCTGCTGCTGCTCTTGTTTCAACAGTTGTTTCAATATCAACGCATTCCTTTTTAGCCTGGTCAATTGACTAACCCGCACACACACACACAGACGGACACATGCGATAAAAATTTATTGAGCTGAGGCTTTTGGCCTGTGCCTCCGTCTGAAGCTGGATCTGCAGCAACTGTTTGCGATATCTTTGTGGCCTTTTGGGTTTTTGGCGCTTGTTGCTGCTGCTGCTGTTGCTGTTGTTGCTGCTGTTGTTTATTGTTGTTGAGGTGTTGTTGCTGTTGGTTGCTTCTCAAAATCAATTGAGTTTAACTGCTTTTAATTTAGTTGGAATTTGTATGGCTTTAATGGATTTATGTCGGCTTATATTGCTGCTATAGTTGCTGAAGTTTAGTTAGCTGCTGCTGTTGTTTTGTTTTGTTTTTTTTTTTTTTGTTGTTGTTTTTGTTGCAACAGGTTGCTACTGTCGCTGGTGACAAGCTGCCACATATTAAAATTTATCATGTGCTAAAAACTTATCAATTAAAAATATGCATAACATTTTTTATGCCTGAGCTGCTGCTGCTGTTGCTGCTGCTGTTTCGATATATTACGCTGCGCCTGCAGCGACATCAATCAAAACGCAACAGCAGCAACAGCATCAAAATGCAGCCGCTTGCAATTTGATGTCGCGACTGCAATTTAGACATGCCATGCCATGTTATTAACTAATTACAGGCGACTAATCTAAAACGCCGCGCCAAACAGGTGCCCATGCATCATCCCCAGACCCAGACCCAGACCCAGCAGCAACAATAAGAACAAGCAACAGGCAGCAACAACAGTAGAAACAACAGTAACTAGAGCAGCAGCTGCCTAATGAAAAGTGACATCTTGGCCATGGCCAGGCCTAAACTGTCAACGTCTGAGCCATGGCCCAAAGCCGCCATAGCACTAGTGTTGTTAACACTTAACAATATAAAATAGAATCTGTAACGTAAAATCAAAGCCAAATTGATTTTATTTGCTTGAAAATTGACAAAAAAAAAACCTTTGAGGCCAAAAGTAGTGAAGAAACATTAAAAAAGAAAACTTTTTTAATTAAAATAACATTTGTAATATGATCCTATACAATAAATGGTTTAAAAATATGAGATGAAAAATAATCAATTTAGCTTTTTTTAACATTTCAGCTAGAAATATTTAATGAAAGTTTCTAAACATACCAACAAATGACTAGTTTTCCATAATAAATAAATTTTTTTTGTATAATTCTGCTTTACTTCAAAATAAACTTTTCCAATTTAAATTTATTAAAAATGAATTATTATAAGAAAAACAGTTAAATTACATATTAAATAAAAAAAAAATATTTAAAAATCAATCAATATAATGATATAATAATCTTATAATAAAGGAATACAGGAGTCAAAATAGACGTATTTTAAAAAATTAGTTTAATAGTTTATCAGATATATCGAAAAGTGAACGTTTTATTTTAAAAAATAATTTTTTTTATGTTAATATTATTTTTTAATTTTTCAATTAAATTCTGAACTCTTATACAAGCTGTATTCTATATATTTAGTCGAATGAAAAAAAAAGCTAAGCTCGACAACACTGCACAGAATTGAACTCGTTTTGCATGTCTTTGCCATTCGTCATTTGTTGCTGCCGCTGCTTGGTTGCTTGCTGCGCTCAGGTGCACAACGCCAGCAGCTAGAAGATGTCGCGTCTGTTGGCCACCCGCTAGCCAACACATGTCACATGTCATGTTTGCTGCACGCACTTGTTGCTCTTACTGCTGCTGTTGCTGTTGCTGTGGTTGATGTGGTTTGCTATTGCCGGAAGCAAGCTGTGTGTTAATTACAAAGAACTGCTTGCTTGCTTGCTGTTGCTGCTCAAGCTCTTGTTGTTGCTGCTGCTGCTGCTGCTGATGATTATGATGTTGCTGTTGTGTTGCGTTGACATGCGTTGCTAAACGTGCCGCCGGTTGTACTTGTTGCTGCTTGCTGCACGCATTCAAATGAGGCAGCCGCTGACCAACTTGATTTCCTGCAACATGTTGCTGCATATCTAATGCAGCAACATGCTTTAAAGATTATGAAAATTAGATATACAAATCAGCAAACGGATGCTGCCACGAGCAACATTTGATGCAAGATCACAAGAAAGAAAACAAGCTAAAAGAAAAATGAAAGAAAAAAATAGAGAAAAAGAGAAAGAGTAAGAAGAAGAATTATATATGCGTTATTTTGCGGCATGTTGCTGCTGCGATCAGGCCAACACAATATGCAACATGTTGCTGCAGGTCAGGGTCGTTGTTGCTGCTGTTGCTATAGCTGTTACCTGCGTAAATTGCTTACCAATCAAATGGCACTCGAGTTGACCAAGTCAAGAGAGTCGCGGAAATTGCTTGAAACGGAAATGTGCTGCTTCGTGGTTACTGCAGCAGCAACTGTTGCTATTGCCAATTTCTTGTCATTTTGTTGACAACACTTTGCGGATATTGTTTAGCATTTTGCATATATAGTTTAGAAAGAAAGAAAGAAAGAAAACGTTTCAAATTGGGTTAGAAGGAAGTTGTCGCTTTGCGGTCAACATGTTCCCTCTTAAACTCTCTTCATTACTCCATCCTCTTTCTTCTGGCCAATTCTTTGTTTGGCCCTCTTTTTTTTTGTTGCTGTTGCTCTTGTGGCACCATTTAAAAATGCCCTCGGCATAGCTTAATTATAGTGCTTTGGCCAGCATTGGCAGGCGCCGCCACAGCAACAACTGCCAAGTTGACCACGCCTCCTAAACACAAACAAACACACATCACACACACACACACACTCAGAGAGAGAGAGAGAGAGAGAGAGAGAAATACATATTTACTAGATTTTTGTTGCTTTAGGCCACGGCTGCAGCTTTGTTGTTGATTTTTGACTTTTTTTGTATGTTGAGGGGCGGTCGGTTATGTGACTTTGACTGCTTGCCAGTTTGGGGCGTGATCAAGCCGCTCTAACGCTGAGCGGTACAGCAGCAAAATATCTTAAAAATAAAATATTTCATTTCCAGTTTAACTTGATCAATGGACTTAGACAAATATTTAAGGCTCTCTTAACTGCAAAAACCACAACAACAACAGTTCATTATAATACTTGGTTATAAAAATAGTAAAAAATAGAAAAAATTCATTAAATTATTTTAATTTTAAATCAATTTTAAGGAAATTATGAAATTAAATAAAATATTAAATAATTGACTTGAGTCGAAAAATTCCACGTTGACGATTAAAAAATGTATTTAGTTGATTTTTATACCCCAAACCATTTGGAAAATGGAAAACGGGTGGCATACTTTTGTGACAATGTATGTAACGGGCATAAGGAGACGCGTTGATCTCTGAGACTATAAGAGCTACAGAAACCAAATTTGGTATACAGGTTCATGTATATTGCGCGCAGTACATTAATATATATTTTTCTTCCCCACCACCCCCCGAAATAAAAAAAAACGAATTACAAATGCTAATTTTCCACCTGTTGTCTTGAAACTTTCGTAGTCGAGCCCACTCGCCTAGAGCTTCTTAACTTGTTTTTATTGCTACGAGTATCCTTCTATTTTTCCTTGATTAACCTATGTTTAGATGCAAGGAAGAATTTAGAGTTATAAAGAATATATAAAAAAGTATTAAAGTATTGAAAAAACATTTCAATTTTTAATACCAAAAATTGCTAAAAAATTTTTTTTTTCTATTTCATTTTCTTTTTTGTTAAATATCAAAAATTATTTGCGAAATGCGTGCAGCTGCTATTCACGGCGACTGTTGCTCAGCTCTTCTATGGCTTAGCCATGTACGCTCTATGAATGTATGTACATACATATGTATGTGAATAGGCCATTCATAAGAATAATAATAATAATAATAATAAAAGAAGATCGCAGAATCCAATGCAAGTTTGGATTGCAGGTTTTTGGTAACGTTTTTGGCCTCTAAGCGATATTCTGGTTCTGCAGCATTTGTCAATCGGTTTGCAATATGTCATTATACTCGTACAGTTGTTACCTCTTGTTGCAATCATAACAATTTATGGCAACTCATTTGCTACACCCGCTAACGGTTTGGCCAGAGAAAAAGTGGCTAAAAGAGAGACACACACACAGCCAGAGAGAAATAGTGAGACCGCGAATAAGTGGCAGAGAGGCCAAGACCTGCAGCTATTTGAGGCGCTTAATTATAGGCGGCAAGCAACAACAAAAAAATACGAAGAACTCGTAGCATGCAGAGACGAGATGAGAACATGTGTTGCAAGAAAGATGATATTGACGATGGGATGCAGTTTAATAAGCACTTGGCTGCCAGATCATTAAAGTAAAAATTGATTTTCTAACTTGCAACGATTTTTGCATTAACAATTAGGCTTCTAGCTGCTAGCTGCCTCTCAATTTCAGTTAGTTTTTTTTTTTTTTTGTTGCAGCTCATTCGCGCCGCTTTATTAATTAACAATGCCACACCAGGCAGCCGCATTTAAGGCATTAATTGCCTCAACCGGTTGTCTATAAAAAAAATATATATATTTATACGATATATACGATATACATACCATCATCATAGGCTGGACTCCTAATCAATCTAGCAAATTGTCGCCCAGTCGCTATCGAAGCAATATTCAAACACCAAATTGATCTACACTCGTGTCACGTTCGGCACCCCTCACAAGTATCTTAACTCTCCTCTCCCTACTATACTGCACTTCATTGCTACTACATATATATTGCTCCGGTTCTCAATCTCTAATTATGACAACTACGCAGCTGTGCGTGCTCACGTGTTTTTCTAATTAGACGTCCCCAAGATGACAATAAACGATAAAGCCGTCGACGGACAAGCAAATTGACAATCATCTCTCTCTCTCTCTTTCTCTGGAGCTCAGTGAACCAACTTATTCATTTACTAAACAGTGCTGTCAACTTGTTGCAAAAAAAAAACTTTAAAATATTAAATATACATATGTCTCTTCAGAGAACCTACACATAGTGAGCATTGCCTATAGCTTGAGTAATGGGGATTTTTACACAACTGCTGTATATTGCTATCTCGCTTCAAATTAATAGATTGGAGTATGAAGAACTTTTTTATTCTGTAAATAGAGTGTACAAACCAAGTTTGATAAGTAAGTAAATATTCTTCTAGTCCCACAATTTGCTGTCAAATTATTTTAAACATTTTTTTCGAATGAAACCCGAGTTTTAAAAAGAATGAACAAAGCCAAATGGAACCTATTATCAATTTAATTAGCTTTTATCTGCAGCTAATTACGTTTTCTGTGCATAAATCTTATTAAATTGTATTACCAATTAAGTTAGCATGCTGCCAACTTGTCAGCTTATCTAAAAAATGTAATAATAAAAAAAGATGTCGGTCAACTTTAACCTAGAAATCAGTTTAAATAACTTTTGTTGGAAAACTCTAAAAATGTGAAAGAATTGCAACAAAAGTTAATTAAAACATGCCACAAAGATTAATTAATATTTTGGTAATTTTATAAGCAAAGCATTTGGGTTCTTTTGTATTTTGTTTTTTGTTTTCTGTGTTGTTTTGTGGTCAGATTGGCAGCACTGTCAACGTCAACAGTAACGGCGGCGTCAACGTCTTCAGCGGCGTTTGGCTGAATGGCGCTGCCTGGCACACCCACTGACAGTTGCAAGAAGTTGCATGCTGCAAGTTGGAGGCCTCCTTCTGCTGCTGCAACGCCCACAGCGCGTTGGCTGAGCTTTAATGCATTTTCATTTAACACAGACACACACACAAAGCTTGGCCTGGCTTGTTAACTGTAGATATGTATGTATGTAAAATATGTGTGTGTGAGTGTGTGTGTGTGTGTGCGTGAACACCTCCCACTTGGCAATCTAATATAGAGCCCTCTAAGATCCTCCCCAACCCATCCCGATGTTGTTGCTGCGTTCCGCCCCCCTGACTTGACTATCAAGTGTTTTCTTGGCGCGTGTTGGCGTTTTTATACCCTGATCACATTTGAAAAATATGGAAAATGAAGGGTATTTTAGATTTATGAAAATGTACAAGTATATATAACAGGCAGAAAATGGGGAATATCGGGTCTATAACATATAGCTGCCATCGGAACCATCTGTCCGATCGTTCGTGGAAATTTCGTTTATTGTTTTGCAAACCATTTCAATCAAACTTAGAAAATACGAGTGAAAATTTGATTAAGTCGAATGGAAATCAGATAACTACATATATCCTCTAGCTGTCATAGGAATAATCGGTCTAAAACCATTTTGTCGTTATATAGAAAACCCATATTTTCTTAAGGGATTTCAATCAATTTTGGATGTTTTGTGTTTGACAATGATCTGATTAAGTTATAAATAAAAATCGGTCGATTCTTTCCTTAAGCCTTAGGAATAATCAGTACAAGTTACTTATAGTTACTTGAAAGTTTGAATTAGGGTATCTTGTGGTTTGAGCATAGTCAACTAGAGCTTTCTTATTATTGTTCTCTCTCTCTCTCTCTTTGTTTTTCTCTCGTGCACATTGTTTTTCTATCAGCGTTGTTTTTATTTATTTTTTTTTATATTTTATTTTCGCACATTTTGCTGACGTTTTGGCGCTATTCGCTTCCGCATGCCTGGGACAAGTTCATATTGAGCATATTTATGTTTGGCTTATATCAATATACATATATACGTATAAAAAATGTTTTTTTTTTGTTTTCACCTGGAGTCTCTGGTCTGGTCTGTGGTCTCTGGCCACGGTTGCTGCTCAACACACCGCTCCACATTAATAACGCATCCACCCTCTAATTGCATTTTCTTCTTTTGGCCGCCTTAATCGAATTCCAAATTGCGGCCACAGTGTTGCACTGTGGCAACTGTTGCAACTGTTGCAACCAACGATGCACAATTTCGATTACGCTCTCTGCTATTTTCGGGGCAAGCTGATAAGCGAACGGATTCCCGGTTACCCTCGAATGGACAGCGCCACTCCCCCAGTCACCGTCTTAGTCTCAATCTGAGTTTTCCAAGTCTTCCAAGTCTCCCAATTCCAGCTTGAAGCCTATTTCTTTCTTTTTTTTTTGTTTTGCACTACAGCTGGGGCTCCTCTTTGAGCTTTTTTTTTTTTTAGAAAGTGGCAACGTTTCGAGGCTGCTTCCGCATTTGAAGTCCATTGGAGGCCGTTGCTAAGTTATGTGCTCAGATTAGCGGGTGTGTGTTAACTGTACGTATTTGAGTGTGTGTGTGTGTGTGTGGCAGTGTTGGTCAACTCTTTTTTTTTTTTTTTTGTTAGCAACCGTATCTAATGAAAACCATAACTTTAACTTGGCATTTTGGGCCGGGCTCTGTACTCTGTTGTCTTGTACGCGTGGCATAAAGGAAACAAAAAAAAATACACCTTTATGAGGTCAAATTTGTTGCTCTCTTCTTTAATAATAATAAACACAATTCGAAAAATTACATTCTAAAGCACAGTATTAATGATAATTATTATCTTGACTGTTTTTTGTTTTCTGAAATTAATTGAAGATTAAAGAAATTCTATTTTTCTATTTAAAAATATCGGAGGAATAAACTTTTTTTAAATAATTTGGTTATTTTGGTATAACTTTGAGGGGATAACAAAAATATTGTTAAATATTTAGAAAACAAAAAATACTTTCTGAAAATATTATATTATTTTTAGCGACCTCTTAAGTTTTATATGTATTTATTAGTACCGGGCTTAAGGTCAGTTGTTTATCTTAATAAACTGAACAATTTCAATTGAGAGACTCTGATCAAGCTGCAAAGTACTTGAAAATATATTTTTAAAAATTTAAAACATTTCGATTATTTTAATGCTATAGATGACAATGAATTTTCTTTTAGATATATTTGGTACTCAGTATTTTTATTACTGTCTCTCATAATCTATCTTAATTTTTATTTAAATAGATTCTTTCCAAGAAAACGTTAATTTCGGTCTTCTGCCATCTAATATTTAATAATAAAATTAAAATTTATTTCAGTATTTCCATTGTTTTCTTAGATCTTAAATAGAGTAACGATAAATTATTATTAATTTATTTAAGAGTTAAATAATACATTTTTTTTTTTAATTTTTATATAAGAAAAGTTTTTTTTTTATTTTAATACGAATATTAAAAGAATTTTCGTTTTTGTTTTTTTTTCTTTTCAGGTGAGTTTGAAAGTCTTTTTTTGGTGGAATTGACGTTGATTTTGAGCTTATATATGCAACCAAATTGCAAAGCAGGTAAAAATGCCTTAAAAAGCTATTCAGGCTGACCAAAAAAAAAATGTTGACAACAGCAGCAGCAGTAGCAGCAACAACAACATTAGCATAAATATGAGCAACAACAACAGCAGCAGCAGCAACAGCAGAAGGCAATGTCCAAAGCAAAAGCCAAAATTAAAACAATTTGTAAAAAGTTCACACACATTATATAGATACAGATACATACATAGATACATATTTAGATACATGCTAGTAGATACATTGATGCATGTATATATATGTACACACATAGATGCATATTCAGTTGGCTGATTTTGGCTAAAGGCTGTCACATTTTGTGCCTTGTTGTTGTTGTTGCTGCTGCTGTACTGGCCATAGAGAAATGACCACAAAATGTGCGCATAAATCAACACAATGGCCAAATGCAGCAGCAGCGGCAACAGCAACAACAGCCGCCAAAAGGTGTGGAGACTGCAGCAGCAGCAGCTTATGGAAAATGCAAATTTCACATGGAAAACGAGCCGCGGGGGATGACAATTTGCTGTTGTTGTTGCTGCTGCTGACTCAAAACAGTTGCTGCAAGTCTATGTTGCTGCTACGAAATGAATTAATAAACTTGCAACGGCGGCTGCTTTTGTAAAAATGCCGCCAATGTAGTTGCTGCTGCTGCTGCTGCTACTGCAACAATACGCAATGAAAACTTAACAAACGAAATTGAAATCTGACACCAAAAGAATTTTGACAAACACACACGCGCACACACAAACGGGAGCGAGTGAAAATGTGAAAATGCAAATTCAACGAGCGTTTGAACCACAATTCATTGACCAAATCTACATACATATGTACGTGTAGTCGTCTACTCGCATTGTAGTGTTACGAGCTATAGTAATAGTTGGCCCTAGTTTTCCCGTTTTCGTTAACCTGCCTCAAATTGCTTTTAAATTGTTTAAAGCAATGCAACAAAATCAAAGAAAAAAAAGAAAAACCAAAACAAAAAAGGAAAAACAAGCTATGCTAAAAAATATCTATTAGCTTTAGTTTTTGTCCCTGCAGCAACACACAATCGGCTGCAACAGCTGCTGTTAGTGCTGAATTCCAATTGAATTGTCCATTGCTCTGCTGCACTTGGGGCACTTTGGTGCGCTGTTATTTTATTGATTTGCTTGCCTGAAAATTGATCTTAATTTTCATGCATAAGCCTGCCCGATTGCCCGTTAGCCCGTTAGCCCGTTTACCCGATTGCCAGCTTGCCTTCATTTGCATATCAACAACAACTTCTCAAGATTTGAGGTTAAGTTGAGTCCAGTTGCATTTTTAAATTATGAATAACTGTTAATTGTATTTGTTGACTATTACGTTGCATAAAAAATGTTGGCCCGCCGGGCAGCCCAACATAACCAACAAATATTTTTTTTTCATTTGTTGTTGTTATAATTTTGTTTTTTCCAATAATTTGCAACAATTTTCATTTTTCATTTGTGTTTTTTCTTTCATATTTTTATGATATTTTGCAATGGAATTGTATTTGTTAGGGAATGATCTAGTTTTTTTTTCAATACTTGAGCTTTAAAGGGCAATGCAGAGATCAGAGTAGGTGCGGTTCGATTTATTTAGATAAAATTATTTATTTAAAAAAAAATAAATAAAATATCTTAACTTTGTTGTATTCGATATAATCTTGAAATTTTTTCTTGAATATGAGTTTTTACAAAAATAACTTTTAGCTAAACAAACAACTGAAATTTTCATAGAAATCCATTGATTTTCTTGAATGGGAATGAATTTAACAAATTCATTGATTAAAAATACAAAAGTTATGCAAATTATTTATTTTATTCGGAAAATTTTAAGTAGACTCGATTCGTCTATAGAATATATTCTATGAATTAATTGTAATTATTTTTTTTCATCAAGCATGTTCTGTCCTATATCGCGTATGGAATCATATTTTGTAAAATATTAATAAAATAATGCAATCGATTCCATAAAATCTTATAAATATACAAATTTTATAGTACTTTTTCAACAGAATCTATCAGATATTTGATTTTCTCGATTATATTGTCTCCTCATATAAAGATCTTCTTGGCCATCTTCCGATAACTCAATAAATTCGATTTATTGTACAAGTATATATATTCGTGGATGTCTATATATACAATTTTTCTATCTGTTTCATCGTTTTCTACCTCCTTTTTCGTATGCTTCTCTCACTTCTCTCTCTCTTTCTCTCTCTGCATTTGCTTATGTTAGTCGCTCCTATTCCATTTTGCAGTCATTATCTATATAGAAGCTGACGTTCAAGATTTATGTGCAAACGTTTGGCAGGTTAAACAGAGAGTTCACGGCTCTTCAGAATTCAGCTGTGATTTGGCAAATCTTCGCATATATATTTCTTTCTCTCTTTCGCTGTCTCTGCAAAGTTTTGCTGCTTCCCGTCTTTAGATATCGGAGCTTTTGACTGAAGTCTGTCCTAATGACAACGGTAGCAGCTACTGCCAGGCAATTACTTAATTTACACTTGGCTTTTATTGTTGTTGTTGTAGCTGTTGCTGCTGTCATAAAAAATTGTGGGGCCTGTACTTGGCAAAGCTATTGAACAGAGCAACAGCAGCAACAAAAGCTAAAAAAAAATCTGCTCAACGGACAATAGCAGAGTGTGGCCACAATTCAAAAAGTGTGCAACGGGTAACGCCCTCTCCCTTCTCCATCTTCTCCTCCAAGAGACCTGCCACCTTGCCCTGCTATCCAGCAGCTAGCTACCTGCTGTTGCTGCTTTTGCTGCTGCTTCAACTACAACTGCAACTGCTGCTGCTGCTGCTGATGTTGTTTTCGCGTAAATCAAGCGACGCTGACGCTGAACAGTCGCGGCTCAGCTACTGAAGCAGAAAATTACTTTCATCATAATTTAAAGTTACTTATGACCGCAGCAGCAGCCCAGAAGAGAACGGGCGTCCAATATTGAGAAGGCACACACTTGTACACTTGAAGAAAATGGGCACAGTGTATGCAATTTAATTGAATTGTATAATTTAAATATATAGAATTTTGTATTTGTTACATGCTATTTTATTTGAATTATTGATAGCATACTTTCAATTACACAATTTATTTATTTAAATTTTCTTAAATTAGAGTGAGACATATTTGTTAATTGTTTTATTGTGAAAAATCAATTTATATCAAAATTGAAAAGACCTTCAAGTATTTACATCAAAGTAGAGCACATTTATTAATATACTAAATATAATATATATGTATATATTATATATATATAATTTGATATTTTTTAAATATCAATAAATTACATGATATTTGCTTAGAGTTCGCAACAAGTTCAAGCGGAAACTAGATGATTTATGACACATATGTATATTACTAAAATCTAAAGTATACTTAAATAGCAAAGTAAACAGAAAATTTTTTATTTTCAATTAACGAATATTTACCGATAATCAATAAGATTTCGCTAAAAATTCTCAACGAGTTCAATCGGCAACTAGAAGATATAGAGATACATATATTCGACTAAAACCTTAAAAAACAAAAAACAAAAGGATATATTTAATATAAGAACTTTTTCAATTCACGAATAAATACAAAATTAATAAGATAATAACAATTAGCTAGGAATATGAACTTAATATTTATTATTTTAACAAATATAATAAAATGCTTGGCATCATTTTTCGCTTGAATTATTAAAATAAATTAAACTATATTTATTTGAATTAACAAATTGTTTTCTTCAAGTGTATCAAAGTCTAAAGTTTTGAGAGTTAAGAATTTGTTGTTGTTGTTGTTGAAGCTGCTGCTGCTACTGCGGTTGCTGATTGTCTTAGACTGTTGCACAAATTGAAAAATCATCTGGCAGCTTGCAAACCAGGATGTGCTACTAGCTGAAGCTCCTGCAATGTAGCAGCAGCAGCAGCAGCAATTGTTGTTGCAGTTACAGTTGCAGTTGCAGTTGCAAAGGCAAACATTTGCACGTCAAACAAAGTGGCAGTGAAATAACAAAATTATGTTGGCAGATTTGTGGCGACGTTGAAATTATTGCAACAGCAACAGCAGCAAAACTGTTGCAACGCAACAGCATGTTGCACTTGAGCACTATGTGGCCCATAATTGCTATGTGGTGGTCTCTCGTGTGACGTTTGCTGGCATGAATGATGTGGCGTGGGCTTCCTCAACTGCTACTGGGCATAAAGCTGATCCACATTTTGCATAAATTACACTTCATTTGATTTGGGCAGTCGCGTCTCCCCAATGACAATGCCACAGCCCAACAACAGCAGCAGCAGCAGCAGCAGTCAGTTGCTGTTGCTGCTGTTGCTGGCCATGGCCACAATCAAGTCAAGTGTTTATTTGTTTATGGGCCGTGCCGAGCCAAACTTTATTTCTGCAGCTTCTAGTTTGTTAGGAAAAAGTTTAGTATTTTTTTTTTTTTTTGGTTGTGTTTTGTTTAGCCAGTAAGTGAGTGGCATGTTGCACGTTGCAGTTGCATGTTGGTGGTCCACATTGCGTTCCATTCGTGCGTTTGTTTGCCGCAATTAGCGTGTGGGTAGCAGCAGCAGCGGGTGAGTGAAAGTTGCGCGTTTGTTGCCTGCTGCATTTTGATAAGCTCACCCACAGACCATGCCCCGCTTTGCCACACACTTGCCACGCTCCTGTCCTTCTATTGCCTTGCTTTCTTGCATTTAACCCCCATTGCACACCTGTTGCCAGTTGCCAGTTGCAAGTGGCTGTTGCTGCTTGCTGCTTGCAACCGGTTCATGTTGGCTTTAAGCTCGTTAGTTAATTCAAAGAGCTGTAAATATTATAACAGAGCGCGTTTCATTATTTTATTAACAACAGTTGAGTATTTTTTTCTCTCTTTTTTTTTGTAAATTTTTTGTACATTTTTGTGGTATTTTTAGAGCCTGTTCAGTCGGCTTTTTTTTATATTTTGTTCGTTTAGTAACTATTTTTGGCTATTTTTAGCAAATTGACATTAAATTAACTGCCACTGGGAAATTTTTTTTT
>JBANCX010000181.1:8301-27296 GCA_037040065.1 Dettopsomyia nigrovittata
TATAGTACGCTGGCAACATGCCACGAAATTCTGATTTTAGGAAACGTAAACGGAAATTGCGTGCGGGAAAAAAGAAGCTGCCAGGATAACGATACCAATCCTTGCCAATACAAACATTATAAGTTTCATCAGCACGATACTGTGGCGAAGCCTTAAACTGTCCAAGTTCCAGCATCAAATCCATGGGCGCATGATAGTTACGATACAATGCAAAGACGCGAGAAAGTCCCAACACCGTGCTGGCCACCATAACGACAATGGCAATGAACATGCTGTGATCCAAGTAATGTATGCCTGACTTGATCTTAAACACAAGCGACTTGAAGCGAAAGAATATACGCTGATAAACATCGACAGTGATAGCGCCGCAAAGTGAGATCAACGGATATACAGGAAATAGAAAACGTTCCTCTTTATGCGGCTGCAGGAAGAATACCAATAACCAAAGATATAGCGGAGCCAGCGATACATAGCGTGGAAAATTCAAAGTCGACTTAAACTTGGCCGGTACAAGCAAATAGTCCATGACCAGCATGATGGGCAGTTGCAATGCCAGTAGCTAGAAAACGAAAGACAAGACACATATCACTCAAATTAAATAGTTTCGTGTTTAAACGAGATTTTTCGTTATTTTCTAATAGGAATTATAGAACTTACCCAAATGATATTGAAATTAAGGAATCCATTTATAATATAATAGCTCAAGGGCTCTGTGCCGAAGATATTAGGTCCATGGCTGGTAAATACATTGTACCAGACAATGTTAAGCGGCGCAAAGGTTAGTTTTCCAAAGTAACTGGTATCAATGGCAATCATTGGCAATGCAATAGTTGCACCCGAAATCAAAGTCCATTGCACAAAAGTGCGCCAATCTCGCTGACGTATAAGCAACTCCAGAACCAAAGGAACACCAATCAAAGCCGCAAATGGCCAACCCAATAATGCTGAAATCGCAGTGAAGAATATAGCCAGGCTATAACGCTTTTGCCACCAAGCAGCCAGAGCCGAGCAGCCAAAGTACATGGAGAACGAGGATGGTAACAGTGCTGTGCTAGATACAAACATTCCCACACTAAATAGCTGGAATATAAGCCACAGACGTCCAACATGAATGCCAAACTCCTGACAAATGGATCTGCAAGAACGAAAATATATTAAAAATATAATTTATACAAAAATAAATTAAATACATAATTAAACGAGAAGCAATCTTTCCTTTTGAAGCCCTGCAAATTATTATTAAGGTCCTATCCAAACCATCACTTTGTATTTTTTAAAAAGATTGGCTTTCAAGATGTAAGCAAAAAGCGGCATTTTGATTGACCAAAAAAAAAATTCCTTTTTTTGTATCATATACATATGCATTCCCTTGAGCCAGTTTTTCATATAATTGGCCCTTTTTTGCTTACTATTAATGGCTCTAGCGCACTGAATTAAAAGTTTTTCTTACTCATAAAGAAATAAATAATTAATTTACAAACACTTGAGTAGTTTCTTAGCCCATATTAATCAAAATAAATTATTCAAAGAAAATTGAAAATATCGATTTTTATGCAATTATATATTTTGCACATTTAAGCAATAATTATTTGCATGATAACCCCTCAATTATTGGATCATTTTTAAAAATTCATAAAAATTATTGTTTTGTTTGCTTTTTGAGCTTTCTCATATGTACATACCGTGCATAAAAAAAAAGCCTCGAATTTGATACAATTTACCACTTATAACCATGCAAGTATCTTTAATCTCGACTTACTTGTACATGAAGCGCTCCATGACCGCACAACCAAAGCCCAACATACAGCGTACCATATAGAAAATGAGTATTGGATTGGGATTGAATAGCTTCTGATAGATATAGCCGGGCACGCCCTGCAGCAACAAATATGTGTAGGAGCGCAGACCAAATTGTGGACTATATTCCCATGTCTGCAGACCATGGCCATTGATAATATAATGCAATGGTTCCCAATAATTAAAAGTCTCATCACAATCGGCTATGTAGGCCCAAATGGCGCTGCATAGACGTGCGCTCACAAATGTCTTAAATGCAGTGTGAACACTTGGCATTATGGGATTTGCGCTTCCTTGTGTCTTATCCGTGGATTTGGCAGCAGCAGCAGCATGTTTACTGAAAAATATATAAAAAGGTTTTTTTTTATTTTCTCTATCAATTATGTGTATACATGTACATACATATATGTATGTTCTTACCGTTTTTCTTTCTTATTGCCGGTTTGTGTCTCGCCGGCATTTTCTTTTTTGCCATTTAGACGTTTTGGTGGCTTTTTCGTTAGTATCTGATTGTCAGCCTTGTTGGCATTATAACGCGCCCTTGCTGCTGGTGGTGCCATGTCCTTTCTGGGCGTAATTCACTTTTGATTTGACGCAAAAATTGTTTTTTCCTTTTTGTCTTTTTCTTTTTGCGCACACATAAAAGTCCCAGCGTGTGAAGCTGATCAGCTGTTGCAGTGGTGTAAACAAAAAATCACCAAGTTGGCAGCACTGGCTTTTGATAAATGCAATGTACAAGATAATAGAGATGTGCGTGTCCTGTTCGCAAGACTTTCATGCTACATTTTTCGTGCGTGCCCATCAAAATAACACAAAAATAATAAATTATTGTTGTAACTTAATAACTTAACTTTTTTTATCGATTCTTCGAAACTAATAAATGCGGACCGCAACTATTTCTCTTTGTATTGTATTGTATTCTCTTGCTATTCAGTTATAAATTTTAAATTTTATTTAACATTAATAAATATTTCTTAAATTATTAAAATGAGTTCTTTAAAATGTACCTAAGTTACATTATAACATAAAACATATTTATAATTGATTATAATATTTCTTGTAGCTGTGACGTCAGCGCATTTATTTATTTTGAGCGATCTTTTCACTTATGAGACCATGAACTTAGCTATGTGGCAACGCTTCCCTCAGCTGTACAAATTAACATTTCGCAATTGCATGATTTGTCTATCTTGCAATTGGTTGTGCTGCGGATTAAAAAAATAAAGTAATAAAGCCTTAAGATGTCAAAGGATGACAAAGATAAAGTACAAATCATTGACAAAGATCTGGATCTGTCAAATGCTGGACGAGGTGTTTGGCTAGTCAAAGTGCCAAAATATATTGCACAGAAATGGGAGAAAGCGCCGTCCAACATGGACGTTGGCAAGCTGCGCATTAGCAAGACACCGGGACAGAAGGCGCAAGTGTCGCTGTCACTGACGCCATCAGTGCTTGCACTGGATCCCGATGAGAAAATACCCACAGAGCACGTGTTGGATGTGTCGCAAGTGACAAAACAGACGCTTGGCGTTTTCTCTCACATGGCGCCTACGGAGGCAGCGGCGGCGGCAGCAGCAGCGGCTGCAGCTTCCAACAATAATGGAAAAGAGAATGGTTCAGGTGCAGCAGCAATCACAGACAGCGAAAAGCTATATATGGAGGGACGCATTGTACAGAAGCTTGAGTGTCGTCCAATTGCCGATACTTGTTATATGAAACTAAAGCTGGAGTCCATACGCAAAGCCTCAGAGCCGCAACGGCGTGTCCAGCCCATTGACAAAATTGTGCAGAACTATAAACCAGTCAAGGATCACGCACATAATGTAAGATTCATTTATTTTTGGTATACTTAGTAAGGGTCATATTCTTCGGTTTTATACACGGATTCCATTGAAAATGAAAAGCAGAGAACAAGAGACAGACCCTATAAAGATTTATAGTATTTGAAAAGCTAGAGTTTGTACGATCCGAAGATTTACTTTATTTCAAATTGAGAATATCTCTTCTATAATTTAAAATTGCAAAGCAAACACTTATGTTTCTTAAATTGTTAATTTTGTAATATGTATTTAGAATATTTATTCTCCATGTCTTAAAATTGCTATTGACGGGAATCATTCGAATTATGACATCAATCTTTAATTAACTCTTTAAAAACATTTAAACCATATTTAAAAGAAGTAGGAGTGGCTATCATCGGTTGGTCGAAGTTGATCCGGCCTACAGTCAAAACAAGGGTCGTCTGGACTAACTTTCATCGCTCTAGCTCATGAACTAAGAGACTAGTTTTGATTATAAACAGACGGAGAGACGAGCACGGTTAGATCCACTAGATTTGTCGTCCTGATCATGAGTCGGAGATGTCTCCTTCGATGCGTTAGACATTCAGGTTCAATATTAATATTTAAATTTTTCGTATTCGAGTCGGCTTAACATAACATTTTACTAATCATATCTCAAAATTACATTATTCTTTGTTTATTTATTAATTTGTATTCCATATTAAATTTCCTTATAATTTCAGATCGAATATCGTGAACGTAAGAAGGCCGAGGGTAAAAAGGCACGCGATGATAAGAATGCTGTAATGGATATGCTATTCCATGCCTTTGAGAAGCATCAATATTATAATATTAAAGATTTGGTTAAGATAACCAATCAACCAATTAGTTACCTAAAGGAGATACTTAAGGATGTCTGTGACTATAATATGAAAAATCCACACAAAAATATGTGGGAGCTCAAAAAAGAATATCGCCATTATAAGACTGAAGAGCAAACAGACGAGAAGCAAAAATCTGATGGCAGCAGTGATACGGAATAGTCTCTTTCCCGTCTCTCTTTCTCACACAAATTGAATTTCCGATATTTTTTTAGATACAAACCAGCATATGTACAACTTTGAAATGTAATGAACACTATCTTTTACGACTATACACACATATATATATTCTAAGCGAAAAGTAAAGCCAGCAGTATTTCTGCACTAAAAAATACTTAAAAAAAAGAAAAATTTATTTTCCTCCCAATTTAAACAACACTTTTAGGTTTCTTTTCGAATTGTGTATTTTTTTTTAATGCATTTTAATGCTTTCTTAGGTTAATAAAAAAAAAGTTGCTTTTATTTTGCACGTTCCATTTGTAAATAGACATTATTATCAGGTGTATTAAATCTATATATATGTATATATATACTTTATATGTATATTTTAAAATTAAAAAAAAAAAAATTGTATTTTTTACTATACACTAGGAGAGATCAGGTACATGATTTTAGTACTATCAGCTCAATGATTTCCAAAATATGTGTTTGATCTTGTTTTTTTAAAACTAGAGTCTCTGAAGATATAGTGATGGAAAAAAAAAAGAATATGTTTGTATAAATGACAAAAGAAAAATATAAATGAAAGCGAAAAAAAAAAAATTCAATATAAAAATATGAATGCTCAAATGAAAATTTACAAAATTAGGTTTAATTCAAACTTAAATCGAAAAAAGAAGAAATGAATGAATAAATCAAAAATATGATGAAAATGAATAAATGCAAAGCAGAAAAAATGAAATGAAAAATTAAAAAAAAAAATCACGCTAAATGGATTAAATTATAAATGTTTCAATCATAAGGAAATCGAGCCTAAATAATACTGCTTCAAATTTTGTTTAACATTATACAACACATAAATGTACTCTTACTAAACACTGGCAGCATCAAATTATACATAGAAAAAAAAAATTGGTGATTACATCTCATTAGTAGAACTACTTATAGCTAAAATTTGTACATATGTAAAATTACAAAAAAAAAATAATGTATTTGCTTGCTTGCAAATTGTCAGTTAGGCGGCCAGCGCAGCCTCTTAACTTTGTTGTATGCCTGCGGGAAGGGCAGCCCACGTTGCACTTTCAGCGGCTGCAATAATAATTCACATTAGGATATTCGAAATTGATGGTTGGACATGAAAGAAGAAATTATTGCTACAACTACTGACTGGACGAGAACGAAAAGGTTCGAATCGTACACACATATAAATTCAATTATTACACCAGATTCTAAGCCAAAAACCAATATCCACTATCGCTGATTATAATTTTTTTGTCGACGTAGTGGAAACTGGGCTTAAAACACAAATGCCTACAATCATTACAGAGACGATAGACGTTGGACGATGACGACGATCAGCTACGGCAGAATTTATGCGCCAAAGAGCGACACTGACGCTACAGTTACTGGCAACGACGATATGCCAGAGTCAGTATCGTCTGAGCGTGCAGTTGCTTTGGGCACAGGTTCTAGAAGACGCACGGTTTTTACATTAACTGGCGGCGGTTCATCGTCTGATTCTAAGCGGCGTTTAACTTTGACAGCTGATCGACTTTTATTTTTTGCTGTTCCTGATCCCGATGGTTTGTCATCTTGGGGTTTGGAAGTATTGATATTTCCAATATCATCCTCTGGATTTAACTTCCTACGCTCTGTGCTAATTAATTTCATTCTAAACTGATTAATATCAAGGGGTTTGCTTTTATCTCGATTTAGATTTCTAAGTTGTACATTTCCTTGATTTGTCTGCAACAACAGGTAAATATTGTTAATGTTGGGACATAAATGAAGATTGTAAACGAGAAACTTACCAGCAATAGGGAACTCAACATATAGCAACATAGCTTTGTGGGATCCTTTGCTTCCATTACATCGGCCAGTGTAGCCTCACCACCTTTTGCCTGACATTTATCAATAATCTCCTCATTTAAATCTTGTATGCTAAAATTTTGACGCTGATGCGCAGCTTCCAAAACGGGTCCCAAACGACGATGCCAGTCAGCAATCTGTAATGTCAACAAATATATTTATTAACATATATGTTGTCTTATGTAGAGCTTTAGTTCATTTTAGAAATTTTTAGTTTGTCATATCATAATACTCTAGAACATTTTTCATACCTTGGCATCAGTTTCTTCATCAATGCTGTTGTATCCTTTGTTGTTCAGACGTGCTTCGTCATCATCGCCATTTATTGAATCATCGTCCATAGCAAGATTTATTGCGCTCAACTCAATCGTAGCCGCATCCAATACCGATTCCTCTGTTAAATCTGGCATTGGTGTTGTTTCCTCTGGGAGCACAGGATTTGATGCACTTTCCTCAGCAACAACCAAATTAGGGGCACTCTCTTCGATCTCTGTTAGATTTTGCGCACTTTCTTCAGCATGAACTAAATTAGGGGCACTTTCTTCGATCTCAGCCAGATTTAGTGCACTTTCTTCTAATGTATCAACTGTTTTATCCAAAGCAGATGCGTCTAGATTTATTTCCTTAGGCGTTGCATCTACATTCATTTGTTGTCGAGCCTCCTCAATATCATGTAGTGCCGCAGTAGGATTTTCAGTTTCAGCGGCATTCAGATTCGAGTAATCATCAAAATTATCAATAATGAAATTGTCATCCGGTGGCAACATAATCACATCGGGTATAAGTTCCTCATGTTCAATTCCCGAATCGTTAGTTGGACGACGAAAACCAAGAAAATCTGCAAATTATTTAAAATTTCTTCATTGTCACATTTAATGTTTATAACATACTCATTTCGGCATCAAACTCCAGTTGATTCGGTGGCAATTGCGGATAGTTATCAAGGGACGACACTGAATGTGTTGGTGATGGCATTTCCATATGCCTGGTAGGAGCTGGAGGCTTTGGCTCAGCGACACGCTTGGATGGTATACGCTGCAAAAATATAATTAAATTTAGTTTGTTTACCAAAAAAAATCCCAGGATTACTTACAGCTTTCTTGAACAATTCGAAATCCTTCCCTAGCTTGAAAATGCAACTTTTGCGCAGACGCTTTTCTGGAAGCTCGAAAATATTTTGCTTTAGCTCATAGTGCACCTTGCGCGGCACATCCACAATCTCCTCGATGACTTCATTGATGCCACTTAGGAGTAACATTTCGGAATCGACATGTATGGTCAGTTTGTTCTTGCCTGGCACCCCTGGCAATATATCCTTGACCATAACCTTGGGTGATAGCGACAACTGACGATGTTCCTCTAATATATCTGCAAGAACAACACCCTCGTCATCAAAGGATTGAGATGCACATGCTCTGGATACAGGCACTACGGCAAACAAATGCATATGTAATCAAAAAATAATTGTAAATAAAAAGGAAAAACAAAAGAAAAGAAAATAAATAAAGTGAGTAATGTGTGTCTACAGGTAAATAAGGATTAACAAAAAACTTAGCCTGTTTATTATATGGTGCTGAAAAAACAAAAATTTTTACAAAAAGAAACTAAATTCACTTTGTTTACCTGTATGAAATGCATCGTTGCTAAGATCAGCATCCATAACAATACCAGAATCAAGTTGCTGCAACTGTTGTTCCAGGCTATCGTTTTCTGTCTTCAGGGATTCTGACTCTGGCAGAGTGTTGTCATCGGCAATGCAACTAGGTTCATTCAAGGTACTGCTTAGTAGGGATTCGGACACTTGGCTGTCATTGGGAAGCTTTTCGAAAGTATCTGTTAGCGATATTTGCTTTAACGAATCACCTAGAGCGGAATCCTCCATAGATTGTTCTGGTGCTGTCTGACTTTGATTTTTAGTGACATTCATATCAATATCATCTTCGCAAATCGGTCTCTCTTCCATCTCTGTATCTTCATCTATCAATCGAACTCTTTTGGGGCTCGCAGCAACCGAGTCTAGCGTACGTTTATGCAATCCTTCTGATTGGAATATATGTTCCAAGCGTAGATAGTTAGCTTCTTCTTCATTCTCGTTAGCCTCGATGCGCCTCAAAGTGGATTGCTCACCAAACCGCGAAGCGAGCATTTGATTCTCCAACGCAATATATTCATCCAAATATTCGCGATTTGATGTGTTCTCATTTAGCAAGTCCGTCAGATCCACCTGATTGCCACAAACATATTCCTTTATTAAGTTTAGACGCTCGAATGGTATGTCCGGCAACAGTGTATTGTATCGTGGTTCCGGATGATATGTGAAGAGTTTGTAGTTTTTCTTTTCGTCGTCTTCATATGGGTTCGCAGGGTTAATGATGGGAGCGAATTGCCAAATATGCCCGCAATTATGATCGTTAAATAAATGCTCCACTGTACGATGACGATTTTGAATTGTCTCAAATCCAACTTGACTAAAACGCTTCTCATCAGACATAACTTTAAATTTTTTCGGTTCCATCTTAAATGTGAAGGGATCGAACTCCCTTGTAGCAAGCTTCTTAACGCGACGCTTGCGCGGCTCTTCAGCCTTCTTTGTCACCTCGCTATGTAAGAGAATAATAATAATAATAGTAAATTAAACTTAAATAAAGTTGAATATATATATATCAGAGCTGTAAAATGAAAAATTACAGACGAAGTAGAAAAAAATGGTTGCAAATAGAACAACAACAAAAATATTGAAAGATTCACAGTTAATTATTCACAGTTAATTATTTTTTATAATAAAAAAAAGGATTCTAACGAATTTAAATACATACGCACGTCGAAATTAATATTATTAATTTGAATTCTCTAAACAGAATTTGAATAATTAAGTGCTTGAAAGCTTTTTTTTTGCAAATTTTACAACACTGATTACACTGTACATATGGGAAACGCCTGCGAATTGAAAGAGCATACAAAGCCGGCAAATGTAAAGAGAATGACAGAAGTGCCGATAAGCGGTATTTTTCTGAGATAAGAGACACTTGTACAGACAGTATGGCGACAAAATGAATGAGTTGGAGAAGAGACAAAACAAACATGTGACATTTTGACATACCCATTTCCGTCCTTTTTTGGGTCTGCTATGAGCAAACTGTCGATTTGATTCCGTACCACCTGATACATGAACTCTACACGATCACCATAAATTTTGCTACAATATTGTAGAGCACTGCCGGCAGAAGCCAATACCGTCCTTCGTTGAACATTTGAGCAAGTCACTTGACGCAAAAACTCCTCAATATACTGTGAATCAAAATTTTGATCATATAATACTTTTGTTAGTCTTTTTTCTTTAATTTACTTACGTAGCTGAGCGACAAGCGCATTTCAGTGGAGTAATCGGTATTTTTGGAGACCTCCTCCAATACCATGAGCAAATTTGAAAGACCGGGTCTATCATTATACGACAGTATTCCTTTCGCCACATTTGTACCCGACCGAATCTGAGCAATTTCCAATAAATTTTGTTTGGCTTCACTCACATTAATCATTGAGTCGGCCGTAGATTCTGTAACAAAAGAAAAAACAAAACAAATTTGTTTAAAGTAAAAATATCTTTTGTTTATTTATTTAAATTTTTATTATAGCCAGCAAGCTCTGTTTTAATTAAAATAGCGCTGACTTAATCACCGTCAAATGTGTCCCCGTCCACGCTTGACCGGCGCCTATGCGAGCTCATGGCAAGAGAGCTAAAAAGCAACTGACTGAGAGAGTGCAAACAAAACGATCTTTATACAAAACTAACAGTGTTGCCAACTCTTTAAAGCTATAGAAATAAAAACTGCTATTAGCGGGGAAAAAAAATGGGAAACTTAATAGAATTCTTTTTTAATCTAAGTTAAGGGAACTTTCTATTTTATTTTTCAATTGTTATGTAACCAAAACATATTTATTTTCATTTAAAAATAATAATAAAACTGAAAAATTCAATGTTAGTCTTTCAAAGTTACGTTTATTATACGGCTTCGGTTGAAAAATTAATTTGGTTTTCATAGTTTCAATTTCCGCGCACTCACTTTTAATGTTACAATTTTTATAAATTATACGGATATAGCTTAATAAATTATTTTATGTATTAAATGCACTAATTTTAATTTATCATTATTGAAAATTAAGCAATGTAGGGGCTTATAACACTTAGAGAAAAGTTAAACACATTAAAAAGGAAACCAAAAACTCACTGTGATCAGTTAAAAAAGGCTAAAATTGAAGAAGCTAATATTATGACTTACAAAAAAAATAGCCAATACAAAAAAAAAACTGATTTGGCAACACTGCCCACTGGGAGTAATAGCAGCAGCAACAACGACAACAACACGTGTATTCACTTACAGAAAAACAAGCACGCATACAAACAAATAAACACACACACACTTATGCACATACACTAACAGAGCCTACACCAATAGTTGTTGTATGTAATGCGAATATTGATGGGGCGCCACATTAGTAAGAAGCAATTTAATACTTACCGTCTTCTGTATCTGAATCCATTAGTTTATTTTAGAAGCAACGAGATCTGGAACAAAAAAACAAACAAACAATTTACATACATATATGTATACACAGCATATCCAGAATTTGATGCATGCTACACGAATACACACAAAATGACATGAGACACGCTTGGTGTCTCCAAACAAATATGGTGGCACACAGGCACAATGTTCATTAATATCGTGTTTAAATCGTGTTGTAAGTTTTTTTGATATATTTTCGGTAATCATTAATGGCGCCAACCTTTGTTTTCTCCCCAATTAGTTTGATGCATGTATATATACACATCTATCTATATACTTACGGATTTTGTTTTGCTCTCTCCGTTTTCTTTCTTACAGGGCTGAAATGGTGTTGTGTATCTGAATCAGCATTGCAATTAAATGAACTAGTCTCCTATACCGATAGGTCACATACAAATAGTATTTTATTTTTTTGTTGATGATGGTCACACTTGATTCCGATTTATCGAACGATGGAAAAGCGACAATCTTTTTTAAAACAAAAAAATGTTGTCCATTATAAAATATATTTATAAAACAAAATATATGTATTTAATAATTAAGCAAAACATATGAAAAAATCAAAACACATTTAAAATACATTAAGAAAGTTAATGATCATCAAATTGAAAACATGTAAATTTTATATAAAAGAAATTGTTAACAATTTATTTGTTGAACTATCTGGTTAGGTTGTCTAAGTTGTCATTTTTCAATAGGTTCAGGGTTCGAATCCTGGGTAAGGCATGGCAGTTGATACTAAAAATTTATTCATACCTGTAGTATTATAAGTCGCTAACAAAAAATTTCAAATCAACTAAATAAAAAAAAACAACAATTTGTTTATATTTTTGACACATAAAATCTTAACGAGAAAATATTTGTCAAAAGGTTTTTTCTTTTTGTTATTATGAAATGGTTACACTTTGAATGGTTCTTGCTTGCTGCAGGTTAGAGCATCTATGATTATTTATTGGTACGACACTTATTTCACTTACATTTAACACAATATAATTATATATTTATGTATAACGAAATGTTTGCCTTTATAAAAATAATTCAACTACCGCGTACTTTAAAGCGCTGACTGAAAGTGAACATTAGAGAAAAATGTATATCGGTAATCGGCAAATGTATAGCTACGATATCATGCAATACAACCAATTATCATTGCAACTCTGAGCATCAAGAAATTGCGTCAGTGGAGAGATATTTTGACTCATTTATGCGTCGCGACAAGTCTCCACTTTCTTTTCGATAAAAATAATTAAACGCTCAACATGGGTCGTATGCACGCTCCTGGGTAAATTGTTATTAAACTAATGAAATGCAGCATAAATATATGGCAATATGTGACTGGTCTACATGTTTGAGAATTAAGAACCATTTACAATAAACATTCATGCAGCCGAGCGCGCACATGTTGCTCCAAATCTTGCTTTGTTGTCACTTCTAAATATTTAATTCAATTTCTTCTATTATTGACAGCAAGGGTATATCCCAATCAGCGCTTCCTTATAGACGCACGGTGCCTTCGTGGCTGAAACTGAATGCCGAGGATGTCAAGGAGCAGATTAAGAAACTTGGCAAGAAGGGTCTGACCCCCTCCAAAATTGGTAAAAACTATTTGCAATATTTGAGGTTATGTCAAATTCTAAATTGAAGTTTTCTTTTTTTAGGTATAATTTTGCGTGATTCCCATGGCGTGGCCCAAGTACGCTTTGTTAATGGCAATAAAATTCTGCGCATTATGAAATCGGTTGGTCTGAAACCCGATATCCCAGAGGATTTGTATCATATGATCAAAAAGGCTGTGGCCATTCGCAAGCATTTGGAGCGCAGTCGTAAGGATAAGGATGGCAAATTCCGTTTAATTCTTGTTGAGTCCAGAATTCATCGTTTGGCTCGCTACTACAAGACAAAGAGCGTGTTGCCACCAAACTGGAAATACGAATCAAGCACAGCTTCAGCTTTGGTTGCTTAATTTGTTGCATTTTTGTTTTTTACACCAGTCGAAATAAAACAAATTTCTATATGTAATTTGAAAGCTGTGTTTCCATTTAAATGTCGCTAGATGGCGTCATCACAGGCGGTTTGAACTCTAATCGATAATATTTTGTTTGTTATATATTTAGAAACTTGTATTGAATACTTAAATTTAGCTGGAATTGCTAAGTTAGTAATTATTGTAACAGAACTTAAGGCATATAACATAAAAATATTAGCTACTACAGCAGAGTATACAAGTTCAATTTAATTACGCAGTCAGTGTGGCCAGCTCGTTTAATTTTTGGCGTTTTTTAGTAACTTTCTTTGTGTGTTTACTTATGAAATTAATTATAAACAAAATGGAAACGGAAGATATTGTCGCTATACATGTGGAAGCTATTGAAGTCTTTATAAATCATATATTATATGTGCGTGGCGTATATCCAGCGCAAATATTTAAAAAGCGTCGCATCTACAATACACCAGTATTTATGATATGTTATCCAGCTTTAAATAGTTATTTATCGCAAGTGCTGAGAACAGTGCAGGAAATGTTGCTAAATAAAATCGAACAACAATTGAAATTGGAAGTGATTATCTATGAAAATGAGAGCGAAAACAACAACAATGAGAGCTACATATTTGAGATGCAACCGATTGTAATTAATCAACAGCAACAGGATCAATATTTAATGGAATATGAACAACAATTGAGCGCAGCTTTGTATAAACTGGCGGAGCGTGTTAAACAATTGCCAAAATTAACACAAAATGTTAAATTTAAAGTGCAATTGCATACAAATCAACGAACATTTACAGAGCTCAGTCATAATTCAAAATATCAGGAATTTCCATGGTTAGAACACCAACTAGCAGAACAACAATTGGAAGGGAGCAACAAATTATCATTGCTGCCATTGGCAAAATTAGAAAAATTGGGTTTAAAATTACAGGCAAAGATTTGTACATAAAAATTAAATGTTTGTTTTTTATTAAATTTCTTAAACTAATTTTTTATGTTCCTATTGTAATTTTAGAGTAAGCCCTGCCGTTTCAAGTCTTCAAATGTTTTGCGATTAACAACATTGCCTAATGAATCCTCAAACTCTTCCTCCTGATCGGCAATCCAGCGTTCGCTTTGCTTTTGCGATTTAAGTTTCTCCCATAACGTGATCGCATCCTCGATTTGTGTAACATTGGCGAAATGCGCTGTATTTGGTATGCCCAAGCAACGCATTCCATGAGCATGACGCCATTCGGCAAAATGACGCTGAAATGCCTTGGGTCCCTTGTATGTAAAATTGCCACAAATTTCACAATTGTAACTTATATTAAGGCCATGTAACTTATAGAGCCAATATGGTATTGGTTTACCATCCCAGCCCAATGGCAAATTTTTTGGATTAAATGGTACATCATCGGCATCGGGATCATCATCGTTATCAGATTCGCTGGCCTCCACATCGCTGTCATCTCGTTCACCGCCTGTACGTGCCTGTTTACGTTGCACATTCTCCTTTGTGGCCGCACGTTGTTCTGAAAGTAACTCTGCGTATTTATAAAGCAATGCCTCTTGCTGGGCTATTTCCTTGTTGCGTTCCAATTCACGTGTTTGTGCATTAGCTGTCTTTGCTGTTGGCTTTTTGGCCATTAATGCCGGATCCAAAGTACTTTTACCCTTGGTGGTAAACAAACGTTGTGCACGTTCCTCCAATGTGCCACCACATTTTAGGCCTAACGCTACCAAACCTGATTTTAAACGATCCAAACCCAATGAGGCCAATTCCTCCCAACTGGAAAATGCCGATAAATCCAAATGTGCTCCCGTATTGGCCAATGCCGATTCAGTTTCTTTTTGCGACCAACCCGGAAAGCAACCCTGCAGCCATTGACGCTGAAAATCCAACTCTACTTTAACCAATTCACTATCCAAATCCAACAATGGTTGTATACGCAATATAAAATGATGTAAATAGTTATTCAGCGTCTCCACATATTTGCGATATTCACGATTCTTACGCTCACGTGGTATATCAAAGACATGATCAAATGACATTAAATATGTAATATAATCCAATTTTTCTACACCACGTAAATTCAAATATAGCTCATAGCATTCATTCAAATCCAAATATTTGCCACCGCCTTCCTCATCACTGAACTCGACCAATGCACTCATATCATCCGGATTACTATAGACCTTTATCATGTCATCAAATTCCACAGAAAGTGGAATACTTACTTCAGCCGGATGCGATTTATAGAAAAGTTTAATTTGCTTCAAACGCGCATAGAATTCATTGAATTCATTGGGACCCGATAATGCAGCTATTTCCGCTTTACGCTCATTATCCTTATCCTCGTACAAATCACGCAGCTGTGTGGTTGCATTATGATGTAGTTCCATTAGATACTTTAACCGGTGTTCACTGTAGATGCGCTCCTTTTCGCCCGGTTTCTTTGTGGCATGCTCATCGACCATTAGTTTGACGAGACGCTCACGCTCTTCGTGGTAGCGACGCTGCTGCTCTAAGAGCGTCTCCATTATGAATAATGTTTAATTAAATAAATGTTAAATGTGAACGTAAACGTAAACGTTAAACAAATTTTCACAAGGAGCAGCGTGTGTACACATATATATACACAGAGTTGTATTGTTGCCGTATCGATACTAAAGATGGAAGGTATCGATTGCATGACAATCGATTGTAACTTGGCACTTTACAGCACTGGACAGCACATCACGAAGTAAAAATCATATGATCGATTTGTGGAATAGTGAAAATTTCAGACGTCGGGCAGCAGGCACTCACACTGCAAGTATTAAATTTCGGTTCCGTGTTTTAAACTATAGTTATATACACATTTCGTGTGTGTTTATTGTATAATTATTAATAAATTTGCATTGTTAAATTCAAAACCATTTCAGGGTAGTACGTGAATTCCTTCAGAGCACCTTTTTTTTGTGATTTTTTTCATTTCCCCCACAAGCGAGAGAAGATAAAAATATCTCCCAAAAGCACTCAAGATGGCTTTAAGCGATGCTGATGTACAAAAACAGGTGAATATAAATTGATTTTTGAAATTAAAAGGCCTATTCAGTTAATAAGTTAACAATCAAGTAAATAAATACAAAAATTTCAATGACAGCAAAGATGGCGAAGTCATGGGATTCAGAAAATTTTTTCTTCTGTCTTTTTTAAAGTCATGTGAATTTTTCTTCTCCATTAGAATTGTCAAAAATGAATGAATTGCTTAAGACATGTACAATGTTTAACTTAGTCGAACAATCAGTTTTATAATATCTATCTTTTGTGGCAAATATATTTAATAATATTATTAAATTGTTATACAAAAAAAAAATTTATGCTTATTGGTCATGTGACACGCACTACATGTGCTAGAGCGAGACAGCTGTTATAGCGTTTAACCCTATTGCTAACACTGTCACACGACTGGGCGGTTGTGTAGTTACATATGTGTATGTGTGTGTTTTAGCTGTCTCTTATCAATGTCACCGATTCAATTTTTCCTCAGTGTAAAAAAAACATATGTATCTACATATGTATGAGTAAAGTGGTAGTAATTAAAAAAAAAAAATAAAAAGAGGAAGAAATAAGTGCATATTCTAAGTTGGTGTGCCGGGAAAATGTATAATGGAACGAATATACATAGATGTAATCATGTGATAAACGTGAAGTTGGCTTTTTCTAACTGTTATCGATAACGAATTAGAGATGGACTTGGCACGTGCCAAGTTGGCTGGATTGCCAGATACCCTGCTAAAATAAATAAAATAAAACAAATTTTTCCATTGAACGACTGATTTTAAAACGAAAATTCCAAGGACAACTCTATGATCTATAGACTAGAGTTATGTCGGTCTGGTCCGGACTCGATGCAATGACCGAATCCGCTTAAGAATGTCTTTGAAACGGCCAAAATACGGTATATTGAAATAGGCTAAGTTCTGGACCGATACTAGAACTATAATTTGAGCATGACATGACCAATAATTCATTATCTTATTATATATATATATTTATAGATCAAACATATGATGGCATTCATTGAGCAGGAGGCCAATGAAAAAGCCGAAGAGATCGATGCCAAGGCTGAGGAGGAGTTCAATATTGAAAAGGGACGTCTCGTTCAGCAGCAGCGTCTCAAGATTATGGAGTACTATGAGAAGAAGGAGAAACAGGTTGAGCTGCAAAAGAAAATTCAATCCTCAAACATGCTCAATCAGGCTCGCTTGAAGGTCAGTCTCAATCATGATTATAATTTATAAGTATAATTTATTTGATATACAAAAATTCCATATTTCTGTAGGTACTTAAAGTGCGTGAGGATCATGTGAGCAGTGTGCTTGAGGATGCACGCCAACGTCTCGGTGAAGTCACCAAAAACGAAACCGAATACAAAACGGTTTTGAATAAACTCATCGTGCAAGGCCTGTATCAGGTGATGGAACCTAAAGTAACACTACGCTGCCGACAAGCTGATGTGCCCCTAGTCAGGAGTATTCTAGAGTCCTCTGTGGAGCAGTACAAAACCAATATGAATCAAGATGTCGAGCTGATTATTGATGAGAAAGAGTATCTTCAGCCAAATACCTGCGGAGGTGTTGAGTTGTTGGCATTAAATGGACGCATCAAGGTTAGTATATTAGTCACCAAAGATCGTAATTATTTAATTATTAAATGTTTTCAATATTTGTTTGAATTTTTATCTATTATCTTTGTTAATTTTGTAACCAATTTATCGATTAATATATTTAAAATCGATTAATATATTTAAAACCAGGTTTTCCAACTCGAAAAATATTTTTAAAAAATTTGATTTTTAATGGTTTTAATCGCAAAAGTTAATTTTGTTTTTTGTGGATTTAATAAATGATTATTTTCGTGATTTTTAACTATTTTTCCAATTGTTTTTTTTTTAGGTACCAAATACCCTGGAGTCCAGATTAGAATTGATTTCACAGCAACTTGTGCCAGAAATACGTAACGCCCTGTTCGGTCGCAACGTAAATCGTAAATTCACCGATTAAAAGTTTCTTTAAGTGAAAAAACAAAATACAAAAAAAAAAAAACAAAAAGTTCAAGTTAATAATACCAATAACAACCAACAACAATAAGATGAAGAACACCCAAACAAATCAATGGAAGAAAACTCATTTGAACTCTCTTGAACTCATTTAACAAAAATTGTGTCTATTAATTATAATTATTATTGCCGTTGTCTTTTTATAGTGAAAGAAAATAATAATATTTTGGTCAAATATGTGTAGGTAACAATTTTGAAAAACTTATGCATATTTGCCAATCTATATAAATACAATATATATACGATATACGATATATATATATTTTAGAGTTTGAAAAAAATCCGTAAAAAGAGTTTGTTAAAGTTTGTTTGTTTTGTTTTTTTTTATGAACTAACCGGCGTAAACAATATTAAGCAAAATATCATAAATAACATTCCTCAGTACAGTTTGCTATCCGTTTGTTTATTATTATTTTTTTCTTTTGTTTAAATTTGTCGATGCAAAAAGGAAAAAAAGAAGAAAAGAAATAACAATTTTGTATCATATTTTGTAATTTTCTTTGTTTTTTGCCTTGTCTGTAATTTGTGTTGTATATGATTTTCATTATTTAATTAATTTTTCTGTTTTGTTATCCTTGTCTTTAGATATATATATATATATATACAATTATTAATCCAACATTATTATAAATATAAATTTCTTCAGTTTTTTTTTTTTTTGTTGTAATTATATTGTAATGTACGACGGTGCAGCGATAATATATAATCTCTATGAGCCACTTGCAAGTGGTACAAATTGCGTACATCTCAGCATCATATTGCCTTGGCAAATCACCGAAATAAAATGCAAAAATTTATTCAAATTTCGCTGGCTTGCAGGGGCAAGTGTACGCAAGTGCTCTAGCAACTGGCTCATGGTACTTAAC
>JBANCX010000182.1:0-27287 GCA_037040065.1 Dettopsomyia nigrovittata
TTTTAATATTGCATTTAATAGAAATAATAATAATAATAATGAAAAAAAACTAACCTTGAAGTTGAAGTAGTATCAAGTGAGCTGCTGCTGCTGTTCCTAATGAATACGGGCTTAGGCTAATTGCCACATGAGAAGTGACCACGTAAAAAAAAATATGTTGCTGTTGATGTCTATATTAGCCAAAAAATTATGATTTTGGCATATACATACATACATGGTAGCATGACACAATCAAAAAATGAAAATATACATAAATAAAGCTGAAAACTTGATTATTAAGCATGTGAACGGTCTTTAAAGTCAAGTTTCTGTTTTTTATCATCAATTGCATTCATTTACTTTACTTAACTTAAGGTATTCCATTCAATTATCTCACCTTATTATCATTTGATCTCAGACAAAGACGCTGCGGGGTCTACAACAAGTTGAACCTTTTACGAGTATAAAGCTTTGTGTATGTGTGTGTGTGCGAGAGCCCTTGGCTATAAAGCCCTTGAACAACATTTTCCCATTATGTGAAATCAATACCAGCATTCATTCATTTGTTGTTATTAACAATTGTTTAATATTAATGGAAAATTCAATTGGTATATAATCAAGCGCATGATGATGGTGATGTTGATGATCATGATCATGATATGTTGGTATAGTTTAGAGCAGAATAAATGAAAGATGAATTGAAGTTTGGAAATTTGGAATTTTGAAAGTGAAAATATGCTTTTCATCTAAAGAAATTAAAATTTCTAATAATCATTCATTTAAAATATAATATAGAAAACAGATATATTTATAATTCAATGTTTAAATTATATAATATGGAGTCGTATAAGAAATCTGATCGAATTGTTATGAAAATTTATGTTTTTCAGAGTTTTTTCGAATATAGGCAACACTTTAATTACATATACGGCATATACGCAGTGAAAAACTGAAGATATTTTCAGTTGTTAGCTTTTTCATTGTTTTGTCAATTCGCCAACAATTACAAAAGGCCGTGATTTATGATCTCCGGTCGACAATTAAATGGCATCCCTCCATACAATAAGACATATCAATTTAGGGCTCGTGCCGCAAAAAAAAAATGTTTAAAAATGTTTTTTTTTTCTGTTTTTTGTTCGCAAAATGTTAAATTTATTTTTATTATAGCAATCGCTTGTCACTATAATTATAGCAATGTCTCTCGCTCTCATGAGTTTTTTGTTTTTCATTGCACTTTTTTCAGATTTTCGTTATAGAATGAGCTCCCGTGAGATATTTTCAATATTTATGAGTTTAGTCTAATACAGCTGGTCTTTTGAAAAGGGTTGCTAATAATAAAATCTAGTACTTGGCTTGTCTCTTCTATTTATATTCTTAGTTTATGATTATTAATTTTGGTTGTTTTTGTTATTTATAGTGACAGATGCAGGGCAATGTATAGGGAACCACAAATACATACATACATCGAGTGTGGAAACAATTTTAATGGCTAAAAACTTTTAGTTCTGTTTGTTGGAATGGAATTTTGAAAAACAAAACAAACAAATATTTATTTATACTATAAAAAAAAAAAATATTTTGTTTCATTTCAAAAGTGTTTTTGAAAAGTGTGTTGTTGATTTATTGTTTAAATAAACATGAGTTATGTGAGATGAAATGCCCTTTAAAACTTTAGTAAAAATATCAGAGAACAAAATTAAAGTTGACACCTTAAGATGTATCTACATGTAGTATGGAAATTATAAATATCATTTCTTATACGAAAATAAGTTCTCTCATTATTTAGTGAATTAAGTTAAAATTTCGACAGCATCCTTTCACACACAAGAAGAAAAAACACAAACATTTTTTCATGCTGCCTTAACAACTTGTTTTCTTTCCTTTTTCTGCCAAATGAGCTAACAATTTGCATAATTAATTATTTTTTTTTACATATTCGCCTACGGATATAATATAAAAACTTATTATGCTCACGTATTGGACATGTCAATTGGGCCACGTGCCAGCATCTATCAACAGCTGTCATCAAGCTAAATGAACTGAAATACTATCTCTCTCTTTTGGTACTCATGGGTCCCTGTCTGTCGTAGTGTCTGTTGCTGCTGCTGCTGCAAAAAAAACAAAAATTATTAATATATTAACATATATATACATACATACATACATATATGTATATTCATTTGCTCCCCTTTTGCGTAATTTACAACATTTATTGCCTCATAAAATTCAACTGCAAATTGCAGCGCACTCAATTGCTCCAGCGGCAGCTGCTTTTCCTTTTGTCTCTGTCAGTTGGAAAAGTTTTGCGCCGCATTGACAATTCGTGTTAAGAGGTTAAAATCATTTGACATTTTTACATTATAATTACGCTGTCAGTACATTGACTTGGTCTAGAGTTTAATTTAATTAGCACTTGAGCAAGTCAGCTTTAATTAATTGATATTTAATTGAAATTGTTGAAGCAGCAGGTGCCAGAAAATTATAGCTAAATATGTATGTATGATATAAAAAAAGTGAGTTTAAATTACACAGCTTGTCTCTTATGGAAACTTTCAGTATAAACGCATTTTCTTCATTTTAATGGTCCATTAGCGATTTATTCTTCATATAAATTATAATAGTAACATTTTTATGATATTTTTTCCGAGCAGGTTTATATTATTTTTGTAAATTAATGATTTTTATATACTTATAAAAATTGATAGTTCCAATAACAGCGATTGAACCTAGCTAATAAGCTTGGAAAAAACTAAATTGTTGCTTTTCTCCTTTTCAGAAATCTTCAATAAGTTTCTTTTTTCTCAATTATTAATTACATATCAACTACAACTTTGCCATAACTTATAATATGTAAATTTCACAATATGTACGGATCAGTAGACTCTAATTTTTGTCTTTGACATCTTGTAATTCACAAATGGTTCAAATGGTGGTTGACAAGTAATAAACTCAGAGAACATCTCATATGTTACCTTTTCTTTTTAACACTTTGCAGGTACTTTTGATTAATAGTGTATTCAATAGTTGTCTTCATGCAACATTTTTTAACGTGTTTACATCTTCTACACTTTTACTACATATATAGAGCGAGAACTATGCACTTACTTAGTTACTTGCATACATACATATATGGCATGTACTCGTATATTGTAATCTTTAAGATCTTTCATTTTTTGTTCATAGCTTCAATTAATTTTTATGGCATTTGCAACCCATATAAGCGTTACGCCTACCAGTAACCCACTCTTCCAGTCTGCTTGCCTGTTTGATAGCTATGTAGCTGGCTAGCTGGCTAGCTTGTTCGCAGTAGGAGGAAAGTTAATGAAAAGTTCACCACTAGCAATTGGTTTCATTGCACGCCCGTTTAGAACTGATTTAATTGCAATTGCGAGGCCGGCATTTGCAGACATGCAATTGTTATCAAATGCAGCTACATACATACATACTATATACTACTCGCATGTACATACATGTATGTATGTATGTATGTGTCACCCTTGTGGGCAAAATGTGTAAATGGCTTCGGTTGCCCGAAAATGCGGGTTAATCCACGAACAAAATCATGCGACAGCAAAACCCCATCGAGCTGTTAATTAACAAGTGTAATTGATAACGCAGAATGTGTTGCAGTCAATTTAGCTATTTATTTTTAAGATTTGAACAATTTTTATATTTAGCTTTTTTTAAGGCGACAAGAGATCATTTAGCTATATTTTTTGGTCATATTTTAAATGTTTGTATTACTTGCCTATCACTTATATCTAATGAATTGATAAGATACAAAGAAATATTTAAAAAATTGTCAAATTATTCGACAACAAAATTCAGCTAGTTTTCTCTTACCGTACAAAAGTTGGCAGCACTAAGAGAAGAACAAGAGACTTTTGAATGAATTCTTTTTTTTTGTTGCACATTTATTAATCACACCAAATTGACAGACTTTTGTCTGGCTGGGCTACACAACACAGATGTCAATAAACTGGTGCCATGGCACACCATGACACACATATGGTTGTAGTACGTCTGAGTTGTGTATAGAAAATGTGGGGAAAATGCATGCGTGACAAGTGAAAATTATTGGGTCTTGCTCTGGAAAAGTGAGCGACGCATGTGCGTTTATTTTTAACAAAAAAAAATATATTTATATTTTTAAAAGAGTCACGGCAATTTAATGCTACAAAGAGAGAGAAACGAACGAACGACAGAGCGCCGAGTGAAAGCTGCAGACAGAAATGAAGAGAGAAAGACAGTGCTTGCGAGGAGCAGAGAATAAAATAAGAAGCAGCAATACATACATACATATGTGTGTATGCTGAGCAAGTCAAATATTTGACATTTATTTTTCATGATATTTCATTCACATATACAGACAGACAGAAAAAAATAAAAATATTACTCATACGGCTACTTATCTCGCAAGAAAGAAAAAAAAAAAATTAACTAAAATGACCATTTTTAAATTTAAAAACTTTTCATTTTATTTAACAATCAGTTTTCTGTTCTGTTTTGTTTTTATTTTTGTTGTTTGAAATCTCAAGCAATTTAGACAACAATGTTTGTTCTTATTAAGTGGCAACACCCCTCGGGTCTCTCGCAATGCCCGCACACATTAAGTCTGTCGCGCAGGTCTCTTTTAGGGTTGTCGCTTCTTGTTGTCGTTCCGCTCATCTATACGAATCGTTCGTTCATCTCAGACCAGGCTACAAACAATTTCTATCGCACTCTTTGAAATCAGTTTGAAAATTGCTGGCGGTCAGTGCATTTACTCGGCCGAAACGCTCTAAATAAAAATATAAAATACACGAGCAACAAAAACATAAAAACGAAAAAAAAAAATTAAATTAAAAATAAACTAAATAATACAACGTGAATAATTTGAAATTTTTCTTGCCTATTTGTTTTTTCATCGTGTTTTCATTAATGCCAAAAACTTTAATGAACGTACAAAAAATCACGCACAGTTCGTGGAAAATTAGATTCATTGTTGTGATATACCCGATTCATAGTACCCATATATGTACATAGTACAAGTGTGTGATAAATAATAAATGTGACTGAAAAGTTATTTAAATTTGCTTTGCAAACGCTTTAAATAAACGTTTAAATGATGTGCAATGATTTGTACAAAATAAATATGAAATATTATTTAAATTGATATTTAAATTAACTAAATAATTCTTTCTATAGAATTTGTCAAATTGCCAAACAAAAATTGGCATAAAATAATATATATTTAAACATAAATTGTAATTAAAATGTACATTTGTCTATGGGAACATTTCCTTTATGAATAAATAATGAATAAACAAATGTTTAATTATTTATGAGTTGACATAAGCAACAAATCGATATATAATAAAACGTTTAAAATAAAACTAAAAAAAATTCCTTTTGATGTAAAATAAATTTTGAATTTTGTATACACGCTTGGACATGTCATTGACTCTTACTTGTGCTTCAGCTCGTTATAGTTTTTTATAGAGTTACATACGTCATAAGTTTTTATCTAAATATCAGTTCAACTCTTTTTACAAAAGATAAAATGGCGCCTTTTGTCTTTTACTGGCCATCATTCAACACTTTTCCGGTGGCGCAATTGTTTTTTTTTTGTTTTCTCCCCCCCTTTTGTTTGTTTCTTACATTCTATTTAATATGCATTAATCAAGCCCATTTGACAATATTACAGTTCTATTCATTTGCGCAAATTTCAAAATAATTGCGACAATAAAATCACCATAAACACAATAACAACAACAACAACCACAGCAACAACAATTCCCTTGTAATCTAGTCATATCCGGTTTGCTGCGTGTCTTCCATGTTTGCCTGTCACCCAACGATACTGCTCCAACTGCTTCAACATCCATTCTCTTTACCTCAAGCGGCGCATGACTTTATACTGCATTGCATTCTGGATAGTATTTTTTTGCATCATCATTATTATGGAAAAACTTCAAGTCCATTTTGCTAAAAAGAAGCAGAATCCAGCTAGCTACTGCCCTGGAGGGTCGGTTGCTTGGCTTGGCTTGCTTCATGTTGCTATTTGACAAGTAAATTGCTGTGCTGATGGATTTCACTGTTGACACTTTTGCTTTTTAAATAAATTCTTAATGAACTCTTCCTACAAGGTCTTGTCTCCTCTACCCTGCTGGACGAACGTTAGAGTATTAGTCATGTCTGTTACTTTACTTTAAGTTTTATCTTTAAATTCCATTAACATGCCATTAGATTGAAGAAAAACAGCTTTAAAGATAGTTGTTTCACTTCATTTACAACTAATTCTATTAAAAAGTATTTTCCCAACATTAAAGTAAAGAAAACACTGTGAGAAAATACTTGGCAGTTTGGTTTACTTAGAATTTTCTAATAAGAAAATGATTGATTGAAAAACTTTGTTAGATATTTATTATGCATTTTCCGTTTATTAATGAAATTATTGAAAATTATTCATTAAAGACACTTAAACAATTCTCAGGCTCCTTTTTATATGATTCTCAGTGCAATTAGTTGTTAAGTTCGTGTAAACTTATAAACAAAAAAAATAAAAAATAAATAGAAAATGAAGCCAATTTTCTACCACTTTTAAAGTTGTCATACCTAGGGCGTTTTTCTTCATGTTTTTCTTTTTAAAATACAAGTTAAATATCTCAACTAGGCTAGACAATTGCTGTCGTCTTCCGCTCGGCACCTCATTAAGGCAACTTTTCGAGCACAAAACGACTTTTAATTGCGCCCACTGGACACAATTTTGAAAGTGGAGTCTGACTTGACACATGATAAATGCGTGGGCTCTGTCAAAAGTCAGTGGAGCACAAAACGTGTCAGAACTTTTTTCTTGAAGTAATTACATATGTTTCAAAATAGATGGAAAAAAATACAAATAGAAACAATGTGAAATTGTCATTTAACATTTGTCAAAAAGCCCCAAGAAGTTGTATACAAAAATCGTGAACTAATTAAATACATCTAAAGTCAATATAAAACTAAAAAAAAAAACAATGGACAGCAAATAGGCGTGAGAAACGGGCAATGACAGTGAAAAAACGTGCGATAAAATTGCCAAAAAAATAAAAAAAAAAAAACGAAAAAATTGTTAAAGAACACAATGTCTCAGATCGATTATAGCTGCTACACTGTGCCAGAGTGCTCCAGCGATGACGATGATGATGATGCTGATGATGTGAATCGTAATTGTAATGGTCATGGAACAGATGACTCTAGCGATGGCACGCTCGAGAATGTTTTTGTTTCTGATTGTACTCTAAATTCGGATGCAACAAGCACATCCTCCATTGAGCAACAACAGCAGCATATCTATCGCAAGCACCACCAACAGCATTACCAACTAAATAAACGTTATGCACCACAGCGCATCTCATTGCCTGCACTGCGTGGTGGCAGCCATACCAGAGAGCTAACACCACAGCTGGGCATCTATCATGATGATGGGCCAGAGGGCCCACAGTGGGGCTATTTTGTACCATTGGCGCCCAACTGTTTCTTTAGTCCACCCATGCAACGTCGACGTTTTAGGTGCGATCGTATGCTAAAACGAAATCAACTAGAGAGATGGGCACGTACCGTGACACGCACAACGGATGAGTTCGTATTCGGAAAGAAATATTAAATATTTTTGAAAAAAATTGAGAACAAAGAAAAATTTTAATTTTGGAATATTAGAATATATAATTATAAATATAATATTTTGTAGTTACTTGACGTAATATTATAAAAATTATTTAATTATATATTGATAAATAAAATCAATTTTTAAGAGTTTTCTGTTTTGTTTTTTTGTAAGACAAATATACATTTTTAATTATTTCTCAATATCATAATTTTTGCATCCATTTTTTTTTTAAAGAAATAAGTCGTGCGTGTTCATACACTGAGAAAAAAATATATTCTGTCATGCGAGCCACGTTGTGTTGTGTTGTGAAATCTGTCCATCTCTAAAGACAATCTTCCTCTCTGTCCATAAGTAACTAACTAAAAGCTTTTTCCCTTTATTTTTTTTGTCTTTTCAGAGAGAAAGAAAACGATCGAAACCGTCGAGCTGTTAGCTATGGCGGTGGCGTCTCACCGCCTCACTGTGCGACCATACCGCGTGCCGCACCACGTCGTGTGGCGCTCATGAAGGAGCCACCACCACCACCGCCACCAAAGCCGCAGCTCACATCGAAGGCATCATTACAATCCACAGACTCCTCGCATGCATCCTCCAGCATTATAGCCAGCAAATATCCTCACTCCGAATATAATCTTATACAGAAAATCGACTCGAATAGCACACTAACGGCTCCAGCACAATACCAACCACAGAATTTCTATGCCAATACGGGTACAATATCCTCTACAAATGGCTACTCATCGCTTCTGTGCCATGCCAGCTCGGCGGCCAGTCCGGTGGTGCGCAAACGTGACAAGCTTTTGCATCGTTTTAGCGATGCGGCCACACTGGGACGTAAACTAAAGAAAAAGAAGAACACAAGTCGCACCTGCCGCTCGATGACAGATACCATTGAGATGCTAGCCGATCCGGTCATTGAGGATGAATTTTTTGTAAGTGAAAAAAAAAAGAAAAAACGTTTATACTTATAACACTTATGTATGTGTGTGTGTGTGTAGATGTATGTGTGTGTAAACATATGTAACTACGTTTCTTTAAGATTATATCTGTGTATTTGCTTTAATTTTTGTTTTTTTTTTTTTCAAGTTTAATTAACTTTGGATAAGACGCTCGCCTGCTTTATAGAATACAAAAAAATTACACGCGATATTTGAAATATTTTCCAGAAAAAATTTCAAACTTTTTATAGAAAATTTATAATGAATCATTAATCAATTTTTGCACGAACATATATTATAATTATATCGATTTTTCTGTACTATATAAGAGGTTGAAAAATATTATACGCTTGCCAAAAATTATCATTTTTTTAGCCTTATAGGCAATACAACTTGTACAACAAAATTTGTTTTTATTTTTATTCATCTTCATTCCTTCATTTCAATACATTTCCATTTAAGGGGGTGTATTTGTGTATTTTCAAGCTCACATTCTTTACAATAACAAAAAAAAAAACTTTGACCACACACAGACTATTCTATTCTATTTTGTTTTTATTTATCGCAATTTGTTTTGTGTTTCGTTTCTTTCTATTTTGTTGGTTTTTTTTTGTGGCTTTTGTAACTGGAAATTATCTGGCGCTTGTTTCGTGCTTTATCTTCTTCATAATAATAAATGACCATTGGAAGTCCATTTGCTCATAGATTACTCTTCAAAAAATTATTTATGCATATTGTTTAGTACTAATTTGTAGCTCGTCGCGTTGCGTACAAAACTACAAAAGGAACAAAATTAGAAATTAAAGATATTTATTTGACATTTGTACTAATGCGTGGGCGGAAGTGTTATATAGACAAATGTGATAAAGTTGCAAAGTGATTGACCTTTCAAAATAAGAAATTAAGAGTGCTTTAGAAACCCAAATGTAAAGTGTCTAGTGTCTTGTAAAGATGTTTAAAGAAACCTCATTTTATCTAACCTTGAATTAACAACTATATCAACCGCAATTGGAATACTTAATCAAACTGAACTCAATATTCAGTTACTACCAAAATAAAGGGGCGTCAATACGATTACATTTCTATAAAATGCTGTTTATAGGGTTTCAATGATGTTTTTTTTTCTTTTCATCGTGAGTGCATTGTGCTATTAAGGTCACAAATACAACTACTTAGCCACAAAATCTAGCTATGTATATGTTGTATTGATAGATAATAGATTAGCATAGAATTTGATGGGTTTTATGTGGCCCGCCAAATTCATGACAGCAACGTACAGGAAGAAAAACGTAGCTAACAAAATACAAAACAAATAACGTTAAAAAAAAGAACTATGTCAATACTTTAGTTTGTTCAGTTAGCTTGTCTAGTTTGAAAATTCAGTGAGTGAGTGATTGGTGTGTGGGGCACGTAATACGGTTGACAGTTGGCTAATTGGATTAACTGTGTGTGCGTCTCTCTACAGCGAAAAAAATAGAAAAATAACGTTTTTTTGCAATAAAATTCAAAACAATTGCAGTAAAAAATCGAACGTGAAAAGTGTTGGAACGTATGTATCTGTAGCGCGTCAGTGTCATTCATTCTATTGCATACTTTGTATGTAATTCATTAAATAATATTTATTCGCTGCTCTTAAAAGTATGCAACAATAAAAGTGTTCCCAACTAAAAACGAATATCTTTTTTAGAAAAGTGTTGCTTCTTTTGTGCGCGATTTTTTAATAATTTCCCTTGCATACTCTTAAGTACATTCGTTTAATTGAAATTCATTGCATACTTTTGGGCAGATTTCGAAAAAAAATGAAAACTTCCACGCGTCGCCGCAGTTTCAAAACAAAATCCACTCAACCCAAAACAAATCTATGCAATCCTCTCGTACGATACCGACCCACTGCCTTTGTGAGAAATGGGATTATTGGCGGTGGCACTGGCCCCGGCGCCAATGGCCTGTATCAGATCGATGATCGTGTCTATACCACCAGCAAGATGTTCTTACGCGATGGCTACATGTATCCACGTCAACCGGGTCAACCGATGGATCCGCGTTTTCCACTTGAGCTGCATGAGTTCCCGCAGCAGTTTGGCGCGACCGGCCTGCAGTTGGTTAGCACACCCAAGGTGCACATTGCCGGTGAATATCTGGCCAATGAGCAGCCCCAAGCTCCAACTCCGGAGCAGCAGGCAACTGCCGGTCGTCGTGATGCACGCCAGGCTGCTGCTGCGGATATCAATCTAGCCAATCAAGTCTATTGGCTAGGCAAGCAGCGTTCCCGTTCGCGTTCGCGTTCCCGTTCACGCAGCAATAGCTTGGGAAATAAGAGTCTAACCAGTTGCATGGGCGAACGCAGCGTGGAACGGCCGGTAGAACGCGAACGACCCTTTATACGCAATGTAGATGATCTATTGCATGCGCTAGGTAAACGAGAACGAGGAGACACAAACAGTGCTGACAATCAGCTAGAAACAGCCTCAACTCACTCTTCTACACACCAAAGGCGGCGCTTCAAAAAGGTAAGCTTCTGCTTCTGATGGAGGTGATCAATCAACAGCTCTGTGGAATTTGTCAGACATTGCAACATTTTCATTTACCTTAATTACGAGGGAGTGCGCCTTAAGTACTCATGTGTTGTGTCATGCACAAGTGGTAGCACAGTGGTCTAAAATCAACTATTCCTGGCAGTACATTTTTTTAAATTATTTTTTATTAGATTACGCTTGTTTTTCAACTGCTTCAGTACTTGCAATATGTTCCTAAACTTATACAAAGTTTCAATTTTCAACCACTGTTGTTGTGCGCCGCATCAAATTTCAATTCCTGCGACCCCATCACTCATCCCACATACTACAACCAGCGAAGTTCGCACTTCGCACCAGAAACCCCTTTTATTTCAAGGTTCCCCTGGGAGGCGCGTCTGCGCAAAAATTAAAATTAATGATGTACAAAATTTTTGCTTGCGGCTTGGCTGCATTCAGTAAAATGATGAAAAAAAAAAATAGTCATAGTAGTCTACTTGGCCGCAACAGACAACAGTAGCAGCTAATTTGGCTGAGACCTGCGCCAGGTGAGCTCCTTGCTCTTTTCAGCCTATGCTCAACTGTGGTTCCGTGGTTCCTTTGTGCTAACCACAGCTACCAAAAATTATTTCTTGCCCTTTTTTTTTTTGATAATTATTTATGCAGTCTGCTATTGCTGTTGGAGTTGGCCAGTAACAGATTGTTGAACTGGTTCATCATTCATGGTCATCCATTTGGTCAGTGACTTTGAAGTATTCTGTTTTCTACATTTTACAACTTTTTAGCATCATTAGTAATTCGAGCGTGTTTTCTTCCTCTTTGTTATTATTTTTTTTTTGTATCTTTTATTTTGCGCCCATTTCGGTTTCCCAAGCGCTGTCGGCAATATTTATGCGCTTCTGTTTTGGCCAAGAGTCAAGAGTATTTAAGTTTGAAAAATTGTTTTCGTTGATTGTTTATTTTCATTTCTGACTAACTTTTATATAAGCAAGAATTTCGATTTACTTTACTGATTAATTTTGTTTGTATAGAATATCTTAAGAATTTAAGCTATTTTGTAGTTCATTTCATGTTTATTTAAGTTCGTTTCACTTTTCAAACATTCCTTTCGATTTGTATACAAAATTCTATTCAGTATCAAGTTGCTGCCATCATCAATGGAATTTTTTTTGCTTCCGTTGTAGATACAAATAAAAAAGGAAAAATAAATTTCCATTTGGGGTTATATGCTCGAATCAACTTGAAATCAAATCAAATGAAAAACGAATGAAAAATTTGCAACCTCATTAAATTCTATACAAGACTAAAGCTCATTGATATAGTACTCGTACAATCAACATATATGTATATATTTGAGCCAACATGTAAAATGAATTTCTTGGCAGCACGCAAACTACTGCATAGATACATAGATACATATGTATGTATCTATCTATGTATCTTGTTATAAAGCTAACAGTTTTCCCTCTCATAGCTTTGCTTGTCATCAGAGTATTGGATGGGACAGGGAATACCTAACTTACCAGCTTACTGCAGTTGCTTGTAAATTGAATAAGCATGCAGTGCTGCTTAATGCCTGTCTCTCTCTCTCGGCATGTGTTATGGCATTTTGTTAGGGTTTCGCTTGAAGAGAGCCCGCACAACAAAAATGTGTAGAAAGTTGTTAAGAAAGAAAATAAAAAACCAAGAAAATTGCAAACTTTTTTGCACGCAGTCACGTGCCAACAAAAATCTACAGTGCTTAAAATACAATTTATACAGACATATATCAAGAAGAAGAAGAAAAATTAGGGTTTCTTGGTTTTTTATTAAGAATTGCAATAGCAGCTGCAGTCGCAGTAGCAGCAGCAGCTTATTGTGAATGCAGCGCGGGCAACTCTGTTTTTTTTTTTTGAACAGATCAATCAAAGAATATATATATATATATAAAATATGTTGCAAATAATTGGATTGCTCAGTTGGTATTGAGTTCAAATATGATTGGCAAAGATTGACAGAAAAGATATGTTTTTGTGAGTTATTTTTTAAAAGAAATGCAATTTTTTTATAAAGAAATTCGATTGTTTATCAAATGGCAGCTTAAAGTTTATGATATTTCAGTACTAATTATCTGTAAATACTAAAAATTTAAATCTTTGCATTCCAAATGTGTTTTTTGTTTTTTTGATCAGGTCTTGCTAATTACTTATAGCCAATTGTACTTACCATACCTGACCATTAGCTTACATTAATTATAGTTTTTATTTTTTCAAAGCAATTCTAATGTTAACTTCTACTATTTTAAAGCGTCGTAACCATTGACGAACAATTAGGCATCCAACAAAATTATAAAACCCTCGCAATGGTTCGTGTACAAATCAAATTACTTCAAAAAAAAATAGAAGGCTTAAAAGTTAAGTGCTAATGACCAGCAGCCAGCTGGCCAAGTTGAGTATTTTTTCCTGTTCATACTCTACACGTAGCACTCCCCTTTTGAGCCAACAATTGTGTCAAAAAAAAAAAAAAAAGCAGAAAAAAACACAAAAAAACACAAAAAAATCAACAAAATGCCGACAAAATTTTGAAATGCTGCACGTGCTCTTTATAAGAGTATTTGTTGTTGTTGTTTTTGTTGCATGCAATCCGAAAGATAAAATAATTGTTATTTCCATTCAACAATTGTACAAAAAAAATCCATTTAGCCTTTTTTTCATCATGTTTAAAATCATTTACATTGAGTCTAGAGACTCTAGAGATAGAATTTCTCAACTTATTTTCTGTAATCGACAATTTAATTAAATAATTAAATTGCATTTAAGACTAAACTCTGTTCGTAGTTAGTGAGTTCATTAAGTTTAGTTTGCTTTATCGAAGTTATGTGATAGCATCTTAGGATTTAATTAAAAACATTTCTGCAGTTAAACTCGCTTGCACAACTACATACATACATATATAAATACCTTTGGTCTGGGCCAACTTAAATCAATAGCAGTAGTTGAACCTATAACCTGGGTTAATACTCTCTTTATATATATATTGAACAAACGCAAGCAGATAAAAAAACATTTTCTTGTTCTTTTTGTCTATTCATGGCACTTGAGCATGACTACAAATGCCTGAAGCATTTTTAATAAAATTAAATAATAATAATAATAATAATGCAAACATTCTATTGAGGCTAGGCCAAGTTCGTGTTTGTTATATAATATTAACTGAATGACTTGCTCGCTTTTGACAACGATTATGATTAAAATTTCAAGAGGTATTTTATATGATTTTGGGTACTTACAAACAAAGCAATTATGTTGGGAAAAACTCATTGAAAACCTTTTAAAAATTAAATGAAAATTGAACAAATTTGAGCTATGAACAAAAATGTTTATACAATAAAGATATAAAATGAAAAAAAAATAAGAAATCTAGAATAATAATAATAAATAAATGTAAATATAAAAATATTAATAATATTAAAAATAATATAAAAAGTTAAGCTAAAAAAATATACATACTTTAAAAATATATCTCTTTTTAACACTATATAAGGTACAATTAACAAAAATATGAAAATAATAATTAAAAAAAAAATAAATAAAAGAAAAATAGACCTAAGACCTAGAGCTAGCAGGCAGACAGATTGAAATACTAAAGGAAGTTCATTAAAACACCCAGAAAATGTAAGAAATAATTTGAATAAAATAATATTTAGGATAAATTTCGCTAATATTTTGTAATATTATTATTTTATTTATTGAATTTCAAATATTCTGTCTTTAATATAAATAGAAAAAATGTTATTCTCAAAAAAAAAAACTGATAATTTTTATGTTTTATGTATATTTTAAAGATATATATATATTTGTAAAAAATAAAAAACATAAAAATAATTATATTAATCTGAAAAGCCATTTACATAGATGCAGTTTGACAGCGCATGTCAAATTCTATGGCAATAGCTATATGTTTAAGGCCTTAATCTGTTAAACGTTGTTGTTAAACGCCCTTTGTCTTGACCAATAACTGACTCATGGCAACTGGTAACTGACAACTGGCAAAAGTCAAAAAGCCGAGGTAAACCAATGAATTCAACTTCTATGCCAATCGACTTGGCACTCATTGAAAATGCATGGCAGCAGCAGCAGCAGCAGCAAAAGGGAGCCACATTCCTATAAATACCACTTCACACTGCCACATAGCTCTAGCTCAACAACAGCAACAACAACAACAACAACTGGCCTTTTTATCTTTGATTGCAAACTTGAACACGCCACAGTAAACAACAACAACAACAACAACAAATGCTCCTTCAACTCCTACTTCAAGGAGTTAAAGTTAAAAATGTTAAATCAAATCGAAAATAAAAATAAACTTGTTGCCAGTGCTGCCCATTTTGTTGCCCAACTCTACAAAAGTCATACACATACAAACATAGATACATATACATACATATGTATGTATGTGTATATATTATTTATACTTTATATGTGTATATAAAAGTTGGCCGCCAAACCGGGTCTCTGTCTCCCCATGTTTCAAAAAGTTGCTTGGCAACATTTTTGCCAGCAGCGCGAGCATGTTGCCAGCAACAAGTTTCTCGTCTACCTGTATGTGTTTGTATCTGTGTGAAAGGTGCGCGCTGCTTACCTGCTAAACTGTATATGTGTATGCATGTATGTATATGTGTATGCTGGGCATTTTTGAGCATATTTAACGTTTTCCACGTACGACAGCAAAAACCAGCGGCTTTTGCTTTCTTGAGCACTCGGCGTCCATTTCAAAACTCGACAACGTTTGCTAGCGAATGGACGCGATTAACGGATAAATTTTTATTATTATATTTTTTTTTTCTTTCGTTATTGTATTTACTCTCTCGCGCTGTACGGGCCGCCATAGTAGGATCTCCTCTAGTCGAATGCGTTTAACAATTTTCTTAGTTATTTTCTGTTTTTGCGGGTGTCTGTACTTTTTGACAAACTTCGAGTTCTTTAAAACAAACAAGAAAATCTTTGTATGTCACGCGTTACTACAAATTCCAAGCGATAATTTGCTTTAAAAAAAAAAAATGTGTTGCAGTGTTCAAAAAATCTAATAAAAATGTTTTATTAGCCAAGTTTTATGTGACAGTCAAGTAAAAAAAGTTAATTATTTTATGCGCATGCTCCAAACGCTTGCAACGACGTTTTGTGTGCAACATGTTGGTGTTGCAACAACATAAAAATTTTGCAAACCTCAAGAATTAACTACTCTCTACACTCAATCACTCTCTTTCGTCTAACATATAAGTATATATATATATACATACATATTTAGTATATATATTCAATATATATATATACTTTTTATTGTTGGCTCATTGTTGTTGTTGCTGTTAAAATGGATATCGTTGGGACAGCAACAGGCAATCAGCACGTTCTGCCAAATAATCATTATCGTCATGAATCATTACTGCAACAGGTAAATAAAATAACGCAAATATAAAAAAATAATAATTATTAGAAAACAAAGTGTGTTGATTTGAAGCGATTGCTGCAATGTGTCTATATGAAAAGCAATTATTTTAGAAGATAGAGAAATTGGGAAGAAATTTTTTAAAAATTCTATAAAATTGTCAAATAAAAGCTGAAAATTGTTGTCTGTCAAATACAAAAATATTTTTAAAGTTAAGAAATATGCGAAAAAAATTGTAGAAAAAAGGATTAGAAAGTTAGGAGCGCGAAAATATTAGAAACATTTTGTAGAAAAGTACAAATTTCCTTATATTTTTTTTTAATATATTATTTCCAGACTTTAGCTCGAAAATATTTGAAAAAATTGTTGCAAAAATCGTTCAAATAGTTTATTTTATTTACAAATATTTACTTAAATTTTAGGTAAAAACGCTAGAGGTCAAAGATACTATCTCAATTCTTTTATTTTTAACTTATTAAGTTATTAATAAAATCAAATCTCAGCTCAGTCAAGTCATATTGAGCATGCTGCCCCCTCAAGCTATTTAAAATTTATGATTTAAATTTAAAATTTGTTGCTCTTCTCTCAGTTAATTCGTCTGAGAATTTATCAATATCATTAGCACTTGAATGAAAAATCGTTAGCTTGAGGCTCTTTACTTTCTATCTATTGATATTTAAAATTAATTTTATTTTGAATTTTTAAATGATATTTTAAATTTATTTTTTGACCACAGGCTAAAGCAAAGATTTTAAATTGCTTAATGTTTTTATTGATTGAAATAACGTTTTTTGATACAAAATATGACTAAACATTTATAGAAAAGTGAATAAAAACAATAAATAATTAAATGGCTTATTATTTAATAAATTATTAACAATTTGCATTTAATGACATTTCTTTAAAGACCATCAAAAGATATAAATTTTCGTTGAGAGATAATAAAAATTGCAATTTCTTCTTTAATAGACCATTGTTGGCATTTTTCTTTTTCTTTGACATTTAAAGCTCATTTTGTTTTTTTTTTTAAGTTTATAATAAAATTGTATTTCCTATTTCATTTGCAAAAGGCAATATATTTAATTGTCAAATGAATATGCAAAAAAAAACAATTTTAACAACTTTCATAAAAAACTATAAAACTCAATTAATTAAAATCTCTCAAATTACATAAAAAAAAAAGAAGTTATTATTAACTATTTCCAAATGATTGCTGCTGTTGTACAGTCAAACAAAAATTTAATTATTATTTGCAACTGATATCAAAGGTTTCAATAACCTGTACTCTACTACCATTGCTACTAGTACTACTATTAGCATATATACATACAATGACCATGTTTTTCTCGTTTTCAACTTTGTTTATATTGTTTTTTGTTGCCTTGTATGCCAATGCATTAATCAAAATTTCATTGATAACATCGTAAACAACAAAAAAGAAAAGCATAAAGAAAAGCCATTCACTGCCAATTAACATAAACTATATAATTTTACAAATATGCCAGCAGATTTTTTTGTTTTGAAGACAGCTACAGCTGGAAAACGCAATCAAGCTAAAACCAAAAACGAGCAATAAAAATCAACTTAAATTATATTTAAAAAAAAAGTGCATTGCAACAAGGTGTTTGCCTGTGCATATGTGTGCAGCTGTCATTAAATTTGTGTTTTTTTTTATATATTACGTCTTGAGCATAATTTTGGACCTGCTACTGCAGTTAGACCCCTCCCCCCCAAAACATACCCTCCCCATTTAGGCTGACCCACAAAAATCAAGCTGTACGTGTATGTGCAAAACTTGGCATCAAATAACTCGACAAAAAGAAAAAAAAATAAAACTTGTACCAATAAAATTTAATGAAGTTTTGAAAGTGAAACTTTTGGCGTTGACGTTACCACTAAAAAAGACAAAGAAAAATATACAAAAAAAAACTGTTTGTTCAACAATAACAGTAGCAACATTTTTATACCCCGATCCATTGAAAAATGGAAAAGGGGTATAATAGTCTTGTGACAACTGTCCGTCTGTCTGTATGTATGAACGCGTCGATCTCAGAGACTATAAGAGCTACAGTAACCAATTTTGGTATCATAGTTTGTGTAGTTCGCGCGCAGTACACTAATATTTTATTTTTTTGGATTTCCCCCCACCACCCCTGCAAATCGAAAATAACGATTTACCGGTGCAATTTTCCACCTATTGTCTTAAAACTCAAAATGTACATTAATGAGCTGACAACTGATCGAACTACATCAAAAAGTTTTGGATGCCACGCCCACAACAATCGAAAAAATGCGAATAACAGGTGTAATTTTTCACCTGTGTTTATTGAGGCTCAGCATATGTGATTTTTATCATAATATTTATCAAATGTACCAATTTTATGTCTAGCGGATTAAAATTGTAGGTTTTCTAGAGCAAACATGGTTGTCATTGGCATTCGCAAGGAGCTAGCACTTGGATCGGGGTATCTAGTAGTCGGGCACACTCGACTAGAGCTTCTTTACTTGTTTTATAATAATTTTACTAAGCAGCTGTTAAGAAACAAATATTTATATTTTTATTACCAATTGAGATATTTTTTTTTAATTTCATAAATTATAATCAAAGCTGTTTTTATAATTAATTTCTAGGATTTATTAGTTTAGCAAATTGTTTTTTAATGAAATAAAAACAAAGTATCTAAACATAATTACTTAATCACATAGATTAACCTAAAATTCTTTGTGTGAACGTCGTTTAAGCGAAATTCTTTATAAAATATATACTTGTAAATGCAATTTTTATTTTTTTTTTTCTGCGCTAGACACCTTCACGAGTATAAATAGTATTGTACTATAGTTGAAGAAAAAAAAGCTGGTTTGTCCAGTCCGGCTAGACTAAGCGAATAGTTCCATTCTCGCGCGCGATCTCTCTCTGTCTCCTTAACCTCACCTGTAATGTCAAAACATACATTAACTTGGAGAAACTTGACATTACTACTACTTGACCAAAAAAAGTAAACGATCATCGCTGTTGCTTGGCATTCACTTTTTATTATCGCAGCGATCCAAAGAGACGCCAGTTAAACGTTAAGAACAACAATTTAATATGGAACTAAACAATAATAGTTAGTTTTATGTCACATTTTAAATAATTCATATGCTGCTATGCTGCATACCAGACATTCTAACACACATTCTTAAGAGTTTATGGGAAAATCTTTTAGATAAAAAATATAAACAGATCTTTGTTCATTGATTATTTGTTTATATTAATATACTTTAGCATATAATGCATAGAAACTGAAAGATATTTTTTTAAGAAGAAAAAAAAAAGCTAAAAAGTTTACAATTTATGCGCACAAATGCTCAAATCCAATCCTTTAAACCGATTGTTGGCAGTTAAGTAGTCGTAGACGAAGAAGAAGAGCGCAGCAAAATCCTCAACATAAAGAATCTCTACACATAAAGAAACTGGTTTTAAATAAAAAATAAAAAAGGTTCAATCTGGTTGAGAAATAACATACAAACACTATTTGTGTGCCTTAATGTCGCCCTAAAAAAAATAATAAAAACAAAAACACTTCTCTCTCTCTCTCTCTCTCTCTGTGTCTCTTTGTCTCCATTTGAGCCAAAGGCTTAAAGTTTTGAGTTACACTCAAAAAAAAAAAAACAGAAAAGAAACCAACTCATTTTTAAAAAGAAAGAAAAAGTCTTTAGAATCAAGTCAAGTTGCTTAACTGGTTTTCTCATAAGGAACTGTGAGTATAGAACCGGCTAGCGGTTTGCCCTTAACTCAAATTGTTTATACTCGTTTGGAGACTTGCTCTCTCTCTCTCGCTCTGATACTTTTACCCGCACACCCATTAATGCGGGTGTTAAGATATGATCTTTGTATAGTGAGCCGCCCCCCATTCTACTAAAGTTTAAACAATTTGATTGAACACACATTGATTTATATTGGTAATTTAACGCCATTATTTTGCAGCTGCCAGGGCTTCAAAGTTCAATCTATTCGTACATATCTAATAGGCCATGAACTGCTCAACTTGCCCAACGATCAAAACAATTGAATGCGCGAATAGAGTTGAAAAAATACGATATATACTTCTATATATGTATGTATGTATGTATATACACATACCCAGCCCATTTTTCAAAGCAATCAACTACTTACTTGTCGGTATCTGACGTTTTGGGTCTGGGCCTAGCCCAAGGTACAATGTTACCATGTTGCCATGTTAATCTTCATAATTGTTTGGCATGCACATTACCAGCCCTTTGGGCCCGTGTAGACAGGAACTTTGGCTTTCGTTTGTGGGCGCATTGCTTGATTGAGCTGTAAAATTGTTAAATTAGCTTCTGTATTGTGTTGGTCACGTGAGCTTAAATTGGTTTTTTAGATTTTTTATTTTTTGGGCACCCCAGACAGTCTTTGAAATGAAATTTTATTTTTGTATGTCTCTTTTGGGCGTAATTTACACGGCGGGTAATTAACTCTATGATTGTTTATTGGGAGGGCGTTACGATATATTTGTTTGTCTAAACAAATAAACTATAATTTGATTATTTCGTCAAGATAACAATACGTTAAAGTCTCGGCAAAAAAAATAATAAAAATCATCCATAGTCAAATAATTATAGGATCGATTAAAAAATCTTTTATGAATGAATCAATTGAAATTAAAAAAAATATATTGGTATCAAGTATCTCGAAAAAAAGCTATTGAATTTTGTAAAAGCTTTAAAAAAGCTATAAATACTTTTTGGACCAACAAGTGTTGGTATCACAAAACACTTTACAATAGTAGTTAACTTAACACAAATAAAATGCAATAAACTTAAGATTTCACCTTCAAAAATCAACAAAAAAAAAACTTTAAATATAAATAAATAAATTGTTGCTCGACTTGTGCCACTTCTCAGGCCTAAAACTTATAAAAAGACAAAAGTTAACAAGTTTTTGCCGCCATATAGTGTTCCAAACAATAAGTATTTACTACTAAAAAAAAACACGAGCTTATTAACAACAATTTATTAGCATTTTGAAATGGAAATCGAAAATATCTAAAGCGACAATCTCAAACTCTTGAATACTGAAACTGAAAACTGGAAATGGAACTGCAACTGGAACTGAATCACAAACAACCTGTACACAAAAGCTCAACAAAGAGTTTCATTCACGGCAAGTTTTCAATTACGTTGCATAGTTTAACTAAAAATTAACAAAGATACATAGATATAGAGATACATAGAAAATGTAAAAACGCATTTGGTTGCAACAACAAATATTTATATATCTTGCACTATGCGGTTTGGCTGAATGTGACGGCATTTTTTTTTTAATTTTTTGTTTGGCCCAAAAGCCAAAGACTTGTTTCTTGCTTACGAAATTTGCCGGACAAACCAAGTTAGTGGCACAAACAACAAGAACAACAAGCGATTTTAAGTAGCCATTGCAACAACCACAATAACAATAACAATAACAATAACAATTAAATTTACAAATACAATTCATCAGAAACTGAGCTACAAAAATACTTTTTGCGTGTCTGTGTAGGCTTTTAAATAAACTGCAGCTTCACAAAGTATTATAAATATTTATGTATATGTATATATGTATATGCATACCGCACCCTGTTCAAAAAAAAAAAACAAAAAAAAAATGCGAAAAATTCCAAAGAATTGATTCATAATATTCGAAAACTGGTTTTTTCTTTGGTTTGTGGGTACCCTTAACACATGCTCATAAGTATTATTATTTGCATAACAATTTCAGCAGTTTACAAATATTCTTTGCCATACTTAAGTTGAATTGGTAATTCCCTAACTATAGCGTATTATAATTTAATGCTAAAATGTTTATTGCATCGAAGAATGTTTGACCTTATAAAGTAAATGTTGTTTTGATCAGGACGATGAACTAAGTTGAGGTAGCCATGTGGTAGCCATTGTGTAGACAAGTTCATTTGTTTATATGCAAACGAGTCAGCTATTTGTTCACGGCTAAAGCAATAATACTTGATACAGATGTTTCTATTTAATGAACGTCAAAACTAGGTTCGTAGATCGGAGCACTATATCATATAGCTGTCATGGGAACGATAAACAGTTTTCCAAGAGCTTCTACTAATTTCGTATTTAACTATAATTTTTTACAATCTGAACAATCAGTCGGAAATGTTTTTCAAGGGTATAACAGCTTCGGTGCCCTTCTTACTTGTTTTATTTTATTTATTTTTTATTGCAGTTCACATCAAATCGAGCGGAACCATTCAACACATTCCGGACATTGTTAGTTTTATATATTTTTTAATTTATTTATTACCTTTTTAAACACCTGTGTGGCATTTGTGTGTCAGTTTGTGGCTTTGAGGTTTGCTTTTTTTTTTGTCATTTGGTCCTAAAAGCTGACAAAGCTCAAACTGATTTCTATAAATTACTCATAATTTTCACATTGTTTTATATTTCTTATAGAAATACAATTTTTTTTTTGTTCAATTTCTTTATATTTTTTATTAAATATTTTCAATTCAAAAGTTCTCGATTGCCTATAGAAAGCTAAGCTTTTTTGCTATTATATTGTATGAACACACTCAGAAATTGACACTTGAATTGAAGAAAATTCAATTATTCAATTGGCTAATTGAAAAATAACAAACGAATATATAAAAATAAATTTTTAAATTGAAAATTGAATTAGAAAGTAAATAAAACATAATATACAATTCGTGAAATGATTATTTTAATTATTTTTATTTCATCAAAGATCGTTTTTACTGATTTTTTCAAAACTGCTCTATAAATAAAACTCACTCTTTTATGTATCGATAAATTTATAAATAAAAAAATAAACATTATAATAATAACATGAAATCGTTAAGTCTTTATACATTATTCACACCTTTTAAACGTGATTTTCTTTTAGTATTTATTTGCGTGGGTTTGTTTGACGCCTTCGCTGATTTTGCTGACACAATTTCCCACTTGAATGTCAAAGTTGATATTTTTTTTTAAAAAGTCTGCATTTTATTGCTGATAAACATAGTATAAAATGCATTTTTTTTTTTTTTGGAAAATCATTCAAAAAATCATTTAAAAGAATTTAAAGTGCGCCAACCTTTCACTCTTAACTTTTTTTATATATTTTTTTTGGCAGCTGCACGTGAAAGTTTTTCAATGATGGGGGAAACCCAATTTAATAGTGTATCCAAATCGTAGTCAGAAACTAACAAGCAATTTTATATGCAAATCAAGCTTAAAGTCTGAATAAAACATTAGCCAGTCATCATTATCATCGAACAGAACATATGCTTTAACATACAAACCTTTAAACCCAATTTAGTTCCCAAAAAAACAAAATTAATTCGTTTCGCTTTTTCGGTGAATTTTTAAATTTTTCTTGAATACTCTTATTTATATGATCCTTCTTTATTCTTTTTCTTTGCATACTAATTGCAAAATTTTTATGCTGATTTTTTCACTGAGCAACTTCGACATTTGAATACAATGATTGAATACTTAAGCAGTTTATGATTCATCATTTTTTTAGATCTTAACTTTTAACAATATTTTCTTGAATTGAGCTCAAAAAAAAAAAAAACAAACAAAATATTTAAGCTTTATTATGAATTAATTATATTTAGCTAAGAACCGGATTTGCGTGTGTGTGTGTGTGTCTTTATTATAACTATATATTAAATTTATTAAATTTGTTCATTTAAAACATAATAATAATATAAAATTTTTGCTTCTGTTTCATTGCAGGTGAGTTAAACGCTTCCAATTTTTGTATTTTGTTGTTTAATAAATCGTATGCCCTTGAGGGTCATGTTCGTGAGTATATTAACTTAATATGTAAAGCGTCTAATTGGCCTGGCTCTTAAGTTCCAACCAGATGTTGCTTTATTAAGGGCCATTATACTAAATATACGTATATAGTGTCTATAAAAACGAAGAATATAAAGAATTTATATATTCCTCTTTATGTAACATGTTAACTGACAGTCAAAGAGCTCAACTAGGGCTTCCATCATTTTACATACACAATTACATACAAAGTACTCTATCTACCTAGATATCTAAATTAAAGCCCACACTCTGCTTTTTATACCCTGATTATATTGAAAATGTAAGAGAATGAGGTATTATAGTTTTGTGAAAATGAAATCGAAATCGTTTAGTGCCTTCTGAAGCTAACCTAGCATTATTAAAAGGAGGAGTAATATACTCGTAGTTATAAGGGGATGGATAGTATGTATAATGAAAATGTACGTAACAGACTGAAAGAGAAAACGCCAAACCCACATATTAACTTCTGATCGGTTTGATCAACAATTTAGTCAATATAGATATATAAACACATATAAACTTATTACTTACACAGTTCAAGCTTATTTTAAATTGGGAATAAAGTCTAGGTAAACGCTATAGGTAGTTGCATAGCATTGCAAGCAATCTTTGGAGCTCTGAGTCCACACATTCTGACCAAATTATATCTAAATCGAACGACTAGTATGTCATGCACTTGTGTTACAAATAATCGGTGCAAGTAACTTATGGGTACTTCAGGTATCTCGTTGTCGAGCAGACTCAACTAGTGCTTTCTTACTTGTTTTTTTCGTTGTTGTTGTTCACTTTTTATGGTACAAGTACTTATAATTTTTTTTTACAATTTCATTTTCCAGTCGAATGGATGGCAACTTTTATGTAACATGGCACTTAATTGCATATGTGCCCCGTACCCAAAGAATCATTCAAGCGTCAAGCAACAACAAGTTGACGATATATTTATATATATATATATCTTTTATTTTGTTATATCTAATCACATAATGACACTCACATTAACATCAACACGTTGTTTAAGTTTTCTGTGGCCCCAAGGCAATATGTATATACAAAAGGTATATACCGGCAGTTCAACTTGGATTTTATAGCTCAGAAAAAATATATTCTGTCAAAGTTATATCAATTATTTGTTTTGCATTCATGTAAATTGCAATTTAATCGCTTTGTGTGGGTTTTTAATCGAGTTTGCCACATAGTTTGCATCGATTGTAATGCACAAAGATAAAACCATCAATCGAGATAATTTTTTTTATTATTTTGCAATCATTTTGTCTTTGTAGTTAATTGCTTGTTGAATTGTTCAACTGTCAACTTATTTAAAACAAATTAAGTTTTTTTTTTATAGAATGCAACACAACTGAGCCATAAACTAGATAAACATATGTATGTATGGACTTTTGTCTAGTAATTATAAATAATAAAAATTAATTATGCACTTTTTATACGCTACTAATCTACTTAAGAGCTCAAAAATAACTTTTTTTTTTGCTAGAATGCATTTAATGAGCGTAATAAATTATGTTGAATTTTATTGTAGCATACTTTTAAGCATATTAAAAAGTTAATTATGCAAGGACTTTGCTTAAATAAATAGTCAGCTTATTGTTCACTTATTACACCATACAAAACAAATAGACCTTGAAAAGTTTTCAATTTTTATGTAGAATTTAAATTTAATATTTTAGTATATTTAATGCTCATGTCATAGTACATGAGATACAACTTTAAAGACTTGTTCTACTTTAACAAAAGCCACTAGAATGCGTAGTCAGTGATTAAAATGTAAATAGCAAGGGTATAACAATGATTTTAATTTAGACACGTTGCATATTTAGTATTTTTTCTTGCTTGTAATCTTCACTGTTTTTTTTTTGCTCCCTTTTGTGTTGCTTTTGTTCTTGTTTTGAACAGATTCTCTCTTGCTGTTTGCCATAGAAAATTACACACTCATTTTGAAAATGTTTACATTTGCATACGAGTGTGTTATTCCGTAGCCTGCAAACCATTTCCTGTTTACACTGTGACTTGTTTTGCTTGGTACTAAAGTCATATCCTCATAGGCCTAGCTATTCGTACGTACTTACGTATGTACATAGAAGTGTATTTGCTTAGGGCGTTCAGTCTATTGTATAATATGGCGTGACAAGTGAAAGGATCTTTGGATACTTGTGAGATTTTTCTATGTTTTTTTTTTATCGTTTTGTTATCCCTTAGCTCTCCTTTAAGGTCCATTTTTTAGATAAGGAAAGTTATTGACACAGGAAAAAAAGTAAAGTTTTTTTAGATTGTTTTTTAAAGGGAATTTCTTACTTGACATTATTCAAGAGGTTTATATTTTTATAGTTATTCAGTTCTTTTATAATCTCAATAAATCATTACAATTCTTAATTTATTTCATTATGTCATGCATTACATAAAAAACTCAGTTTTCTAAGAGTAACCAACTCTAGATTGCTTATCCTAAAATCAGCTTAACTATTAACCAAACTGACCTTAAAAGTATGATAAGTATGATAAAAGATATTAACTACACTTGGCATTTGAGGGCCAATTCATTGTCTTTGTAGCACCCCACAGCGTGCCACATAAAAACCTTCTTTTTTTCTGGAACAATAACCCAAAATGGAACTGAAAAGATACTACAAAAGCGTAATAGTTTTTTATATATATCTACATATGTATCTATGTAGGAACACCATCGTATATTGTTGTACTTAAGATACTAGTTTTCAAATTGCCGCTGCACGCATGCGCACCATAACTCAAACACATGAACCCAAAGAGACGTTAAGACTTTTCTTTAATTTTCACTCGACTGCACTTGGAAATGTGACCCGATGTGGACGCGGTGGCGGTGTTGATGGACCCTCGACGCATGCCTCAGTGCCTTAAGTTCTTTTTATACCCCGATTCATTGAAAATGAAAAGGGGTATATTAGTTTTGTGAAGATGTATGTAACAGGCATAAGGAGA